>OMNN01099940.1:14266-34818 GCA_900302755.1 Chromis chromis | reverse complement strand
AAACTCATGCTCACAGAGTGGCAAACTTTGCTCTGGGCATGAGGATTGCTGCCAGAGAAGTCACCAACCCTGTAACAGGAAAACCCATACAGGTGAGAAATGATCATCAGTTGATAGATCATGATCAAGAGAGGAGATATGGTGCCTTCTTAACAATGACTAGAGAAGGATTTTCAAGGATGAGTAGCCGTCTATGAAAAGAAGCGGTTTTGCTGAAGTGGAAAATCTAAAATCAGAAGCCAAGTTCCTAATTTCACAGCATTATTTTTATTTGACTCACTTCACATTCTCAGGTCAGTTTATGTCACTATTTAGACCACTATTGTGTTCATTTACACAAGCTTGCATGTACGTGCTGACATCTGTGTTTCAGATCCGTGTGGGTCTGCACACCGGCCCTGTGTTAGCTGGGGTGGTGGGCCAGAAGATGCCTCGCTACTGCCTGTTTGGAGACACTGTTAACACGGCCTCCAGGATGGAGAGTCATGGAGTCCCTGACCACATTCACCTGAGCACTTCCACATACAGGTGTGCATGTACATGTGTCTCGCACACAGACGGCTGTTGAACTGCACTAGTTTAAATGTGACTGAGGTCTGTGGTCTGAGGTAGACGAATGTCAGTAATTGATCATTTGAGATAAGATCGATCCCTGCACTAAAATGGTCAATACAGGAGATGGAGATGTTATATAGGTTATCTGTGATCTCTGTGTGGTTTGAATATCGTAAAGAGCATGAACTTATCGTAAAGAAATTAACTTTAATACACAGCTCAAAAACATTCATCATGTCTTCTCACTACTGTAGACGTGTTTTTGGTTCTCTGTTCAGACATCAAAGTGAAAAGAGTAGATGTTGCTCTTTACCTTGGTTTACCTGGTTGGGCGGTCGGGTCTGTTGGGATCGCCACTACATGCCATTTTGGTGTGCGTCTGGCCGGTGGATCTGACAGCTCAGCTGGGCGTGTTGCAGGTGCCGGCTGTCAAGATCTGACAGCTGACACGTCACCCGCTGTCAGTGAGACACTTCTGATGAAGGCGAGAGACATCGCCGAAACTGTCAAGCAGAAAAGGTAAAGAGCAACATCTACTCTTTTCACTTTTATGTCTGAACAGAGAACCAAAAACACGTGAATACAATATATAATAATAAATAATACAATACATAAAGTAGGGAAATCAAAACAGTAGTTATTGATTAGTCAGTCAGATGTTTTTGTGTTGCTACCTTATAACTAATGGTCATAAAGTAGACTACAACTATGGTTGATTGTTTATATGAACTGGCTTTAATAGAACATGGATGAACGTCACCATCAACCATACAACACTTACTCTTTTAATAAAAAGCTTCAGGGTGCAACATCTGACTCATGAAATAAAACTTTCTCCAATTTAAAAAAAAAAGAAACTTAGTTTGTTATGTTGATGATCCAACACTTAAACCAGTTTGCTCTAGGATAAAGATAGAGTCAGGAGTTTGCTGTCATGCCCTGAGGGTGTAAAGTTAGTGGAGAACAACTGCAGCACCTGATTTCTAAAACTGTAGCAGTTTTGATCTCGTGAGGGTATCTTAGCCTATGATTTCAGAGCGAATCAGACAGAAATCTAACATGCATTAAGTGGCGATCATCTATGACTGAGAGACCGAGTAATCATAATATCATTTAAAGAGTTATATTAGAAATGCATCCGGTGAGGATGGAGAGGGGGATGAATTAAAGCTTCATATTTAGTGGTACCATGTGGTTTAACTAATGCTCCATCTGTCTTTGAGCAGCTTGCACACAAGTATTCATTTTGAGAATGGAAAATCTAATATAGGAAGCTTTTGTGCAAATATTACAACAAGATAAACAATATGATCACTATGATATCTTGCCACAAACTCAGCTGCTGCTCATTTACTGCCACAAATCGTGCCACTCTTTAGAAAAAAGATGTGCATGTACACTGGGAAGGGAAGGCAGGAGTGATCAGCATTCTTTAGTCACCCCAGTTCCCTGTGTTTTCCCCACCTGATCCCATTTTCAGTGAGTTGGAGGATGCAGGGTTCAACATAGAGGAGCGAGGGCAGATCGAAGTGAAGGGTAAAGGCCAGATGACCACCTACTTCCTGCTTGGGAACCTGCTGGTGTCAGAAGACAGCATCATGGGAAGAGAAGCTGGAGGGAACCGTCTTTACAGGGAGGAGCTTCATGGTCAGAGCAACGAAGGTAACAAACAAAATATAGAAAGGTATTAAAATGATCTTTAAAGCTACCAGGATAGCATGGGAGAGTTTCTAAAATACAAAATGTTAAAGTCACAAATTCATTTAGGAAAACTTTTCAATAAATATATCAAGAGACAGAACTGACTGAATTATTTTTTATTCTGATAAACATCGCTGACATACATTCTATAGTTTGGAGAAAGAAACGGCATTAAAACAATGATTATGACCAATGTGCACACATGATAATACCACAGAAACATGAATTTATAGTTCACAGTTCTCAAGAGGACATTGTGTGTCCTTGGAGAAATTAAGCAGCATATTCCAAAAATAAATACTGATTTCAAACCAGCCTGTTGTAGCCGCTTAATAATTGTCTAGCTTCATACAACAGTGTCTGGTTTATCCCCAAATAAAGATGCCTGACGGGTAACTGTTACAAATATTTCTGGGAAAATGTGATGTTACTATTATTCAAGTTTTTTATGGACATCTTTTGCAGCCTTCATCCCACATTTCACTTCCTAAACCCTGGAAAGACCCCAAGCTGCTGGATAATGGAAGAAATATCACCATTTAAACTCAAATGAATTAAACATTTATCCATACATTTACAGTTCTGCTTCAAAATGCAACTGGAGAATTTAATAAGTGACACAATCTGGTCTTCTTATAGAATCAATACACAACAATATCGATTTAGTAATGGATATCATGGATTAGAGAGAGCATATTTCTTCTTTTCCTGGACTTTTACAACATTTTTATTCACTTTATTTAAAAATATCAATTGGAGAGCATTATTTCTTCCTTGGTTTTGTAATGCTTTCGCTGAAACAACCCTGAAAATGTCCCCAACCAATAGAATGCCAGATCTCCTTGAGTTTAACCACTAGCACCCTCCAGGCCTTATTGTATGAGCTTTACTTGTGTGTTTGTAGGACTTTTGGCTTTAAAACATCTACCAACGTCTGTTCTTTTTACCATAATAGCTACAGATAATAGTAGCTCCACAGCTCCTCGGCTCCTCGTCGCCTCACTAGAGTAGAAAATGAGGTCAATTAGATTTCTAACAGGCTCCCTGATGGGCGGTTACTGTTTAACTGGGTTCAGCAGATCACGCATCATAATGAACACTTGAAAGCCACGTTATAAAGAATGTATTCCCATGATGCTAAACACGCCCCGACCAATTAAATCTGAAGAAAGAAAACACTTACCTGAGGTCCTTGATTTGGGTGATTCATGCCGGCAGTGATCTGCTGAACCCCGTTAAACACTAATTATGGGATGGTATGAGAACTAAAGTGAGCGCTTCAGCAAGGAGGCAGTGGTGATTTCATTGGTCAACATCCAATCTGGCGTTCTGTTGGTTGGGGATTGTTTCACACAGCAGAAGTTTTAAGAAGTTTAAGCGGGAAGAGATGCTCCAAAACTGAAGCTCAGGATATTTGTGCAGCAACAAGAGATTGAAGTGCAGTTCTGAGTGGAAGAAAAGCAGATTTGCAGCTGAGCAGAGGCTGTTTGAGAAAGAAGGCAGGGTTTGGAGGGAAACCATTGCAGAATTTGAATGTAATATTAAGAAAAATGCTCTCTACTTAAGAGACCACCATAAGACAATGACTCTATGGGTGGAATATGGTTTAATTTCCCAGTTGTAACTGCTGAGATGTTTGCAATTTATTCATCCTGAACCTTAATTAGTATGAACTGCTCTCTATACATGATTGCCCAATTAGAGTATACACCGATCAGCCACCACATTATGACCACTGGCAGGTGAAGTGAATAACATTGATCATATTGGTACTATGTGGTGTTCTGCTGGAAAACCTTGGATTTTAACATCCGTGTTGATGAGACTTAGACACCCAAATAAACATTGCCCCAGAACAAGCACACTCCCTCATGCAAATGGAAATCCCAAATGTCACTGGCCTACCCCTGCAGGAAAATGCCCCCCACCACATGGCAAAAACATCAACCAATCAGGAACATTCTGATCAAGCATCAACAGGATGCAGTGGAACAAGTTGGATTGACAGAGGTCCCACTGCACAAGCCAGAGTACCCAAAGGATCCACTGCCAACATCCTGATGCCAGACCCCATAGGACACCCTTAGAGGTCCTCTTGTCCATGCCCAATGGTTCAGAGCATTTTGGACCACATAAGGGGGACCTCAGTGAAGTCTGGAATAAAATAATAATGTCCTTAACAATGACCTAAACTTACTGCCATACTTAGAGCATAGAAAATCTATTAAAGAATATGAATGTCAAATTCAATCCATGGCTCCGAAGGGACGTTTTTTTCCAATTACATTTGGAAAGAAAGAAGAAGAAAGAAAGAAAATCAGGCTATGTGTTGTATTAAACATCATGCCTCCCTCTGGTTCTATATTCCCTAAAGATTATTTAACAAACTATGCAATTTTTTTTATTAATTGTTGTATTCAGGTACATCACCTTGATCTGTGTGCACTGTTTAAAAAAAAAAAAAAGATCAAATGATTTCTTGTCCAAATATTCCAAAAAATAGAAAACCAAAAACTCCACTGGATATACTTAGTTTTTCACATGACTAATGTTTCATTTCTTGCTCTGAAAGTATCTGCCTCTCCAAGTGATGAGCTCCTGAAACCCTCCCAAATCATGTAGCCTGTTGTGTTACTATGACAACTGGCATCAGTGGCTTGTCCAGCTGCTTAAACTGCATATTAAACACACTTTATGTGGTGATTTTGACGTTTATTGGTTTTGTCTGCAACAAAATGCAACAAAATGAAATGAATGCAGGGTGACTGCCAGCATGTTTGTAATGTGGGACACTAAATGAACAACAGGTTTAGTAAATCTGTACTCCCTAGGGTGCCATTACACCCACTTTGAGAACCACTGGAATAGAGCACACATTGGTGGTCAGAGTATTAGTAAAAGAATGCATTTACTGTTTTTGTAGTGTATACATCGAAATAAAAGCTTGGCACACACAGATCCCCTCATTTAATATTAGTGATGTGGTTGTTACTGTATGTTTATTGGAGGAGAAGAAGCACTAATGCCTAACCTGTTGTGTTACTAGTAGAAGATGGGTTCATTTAGACATAAAACCTTAAATTTCTCTTTCTTTCAGAGCCTGATTTGAGAGCTGAGGCTGAATGGAGAGACGCATCCTCAGGAGGCGTCATTGTCCCGGACAACACTTGCTCGGATGCAATAACCCCGTTTGCCTGGGACATCACCCCCCCATATGACACCAATGAGAGCAGTAACAACAAACCTGCACACAATTTCAACAGCAAACTGTGCGTCGTACTTTAACTGAGGACTCCTGCTGCCTCATACGACTCATTCCAGCTTTACAGCCAACAACACAACAAAGAGAGGAGACGCAGTGAGATCAGTTACAATTCAAGTCCTAACCACATTTACACTGTTTCTGGTAAACACACCCGTTCACAGCACAAAATGGCAGCTCTGTGTAGGTTAATTTGTCAAATTAGTGCTGTAATGGAGGAGCACATAATGACTTGTGCAGACTGAGGTGCTAAAATAGCCTTTAATGTTGTCCACTTGCAAAAACTGCATCATCCTGCACAATTAAACACCCGAGAGAAATGATACCAACCAAAACACACGTGTCTCCATTAGCTGGTTTATCTTGCTTTTACAGCCACATGCAGGTAAGTTAAGCTAAACAAAAGTTTTTTTTCCACCAATTAGCGCTCATGCAATCAGGGATCAGACAAGCACAATAACAGCTGTGACTGTATGTGTTGGACATGTAAACGCTGTTGCTTTAATTAAAACAAATGTGGCCACACTCACTGCCGTTTCAATGACACTCCAGCTTCGGTCAATAACACAGCGGACAGACCGTATAAGTGGCTATTTGCACAGATTGCTTTGCTGGAAGGAGAGACGCTGATGTCTGCATCTGGGAGAGATGGATGCTTTCACACACTTTAAACATTTGTATAAAACACACATCCCAATGTGGTTGAAAGAATCCTAGAGGGTTTTCTTTTTTTTTTCCAGCTGCAGCTAAACTGCTTTTATTGTGATTGTGAGAGAAGAACAGAGATTTTGCTGTATGTGTTATGAATTTACCGAGCTTGATTAATACTTGAACCAATTAAAGTAATATATTTCTACATCACGTTCATCTCATGTTTATAATAATTGCAGCCTATATTGAAGTCTGTACATGAAAGCCATTCCTTTAGTTTATTACACCCCCATGTGGTTGACTGGACTATATACATCACTACAAAGAAATGACTGCTCTGCATAGCATTTGTGAGAAATCAAAATTCTGATAATCATCCTTAAATATATCTTATTTTAATACAACTCTGACTAATTCTAATGTGTGTGTATGTGTGTGTGTGTCTGCTGTAACATCAGGTTTTTTTGCAGTCTCTTCCATTTCAAAGTGTAAGTAGTCACAATAGTTCTGTGTAACAGACTTACACACTTCACAGTAAAACTCAGCAGCCCTGCTGACAAAGAGGGTGCAGAGGGCTGACAGATAGAGCACACTGCTTTATTAGTGTACGGTTTTAGAAATGACTTGAATGCCATAAAAGCACATGAGTAATGCGAGTGTGTGCGCACACACACACAGATGCAAGCACACACCGAGACTCTCTTCACTGTAGTGGGTTGTGTAAGAAGATAATGGCTGAGCCAAAATCAGTCCACTTCAACCCATAATGACACACACTGTGTTTGTGTGTGTCAGAGATGAGGTAGAGTAGAATTTCTTATGTAAGCTTGTTGGATCAAACACACACAAGCACACGTTACTTCTTCCTGCTATATACATGCAGTGGATTCAGAAAGTAGCCAGATTTCTACACTTTGTCTTACATTTTTACTCTAATTTACAAAAGTATTAAAATAATAATATACAATACTGTGTAAAAATCGAAAGGGTCTGGATCTGGAAACACACAAAATGCCAAGAAAGAGCATAGAAACACTTTATTACCTGATTTTCTGCCTTTAAATGTGATCTGACTTTCATCTCACAGCCACAGAAAAGGCTAATCTTGTGGAGTTGCACTTAGCAATTTTCAGAACAGATTCAATAACATCACCGTTTACTGACTCATTGTAGGAATGTTGATAAAGATGAGGAGACTAATTGCGTTTCAAAATTCTCCCAAGTGTCTCTTCTCCGTAGAGCCCAGGGTTGTTGTTTTGTTACTGACTGAACTTTTCAGGAGGAAGTTTGAAAAAAACAGCCTCAGGCTTAAGGGGTTAAGCTAATAGCACACCAACTGTTAGTTTTTGTCTATCTTGAACACACCATTTCAAATTAAATATTAAATTTTAATTAAAAACTAAATCATTCTGGCGTTGGTGGAAAAAGTATGCGATTTAATAACTTGTTAAAATGTTTGCACAACATTCAGATGGAATTTCATCAGCCTGTTAGATACCTCGACAAATGTGGGAATTGCTTTTCCCCTTGAAGACTGAATGGCCAGAGGAAGCATTTTAAATAGTTATTACAAATCACTGTATAAACCTCTCTGTGCACTCCATTTACATTAACAGTTACTGTTGAACGCCTGAACATTGTGTTGTTGTCAGGTTTTCCATTTTTTGCCTGTATTTTATGATTTCATAGCAATTAACCTGCGTAGTGTAAAGAGGCCTACTGCTGGTGTGAAGCGCTTTAGTTCTAACTTCAGTTTGTATTTTGGTTGCTGAATTTTTGTGATGAAAGAACATTTTGTGTTGTGTAGTTGCACAACTTTGTTCAGACACTTTGTGGTGCATTAGGACACATTAATTTTGCAGTTTAAGTGGTTATTTGAGCCTTCATGCCTTTAAGCAAGGTCCTACTAGAAACACAGTGCGGTCCATTGGTAAAGTTGGCATGGCAACAGAGGTGGACAAACTTTAATTCACCCTTTAGAGAAGGTGCTCAGACTGCTGAGGTATTCAGACTATATCCTTCTGTATCACTGAATGACAGCTGGCAAAAATGCTGTTGGACTGAATTCATGGCAATACTCCTGAAACGATCATGATCAAATTATTTTTATTGCCTGAGAAACAATACAAAAATAGAAAGTGATATGTAAAAGATATGCACACACAATCTCTCTTTTTCTTAAGGAATTTGAATAAATTGGTTTTAAGCACCTCAAAAACTAAATAAACTGGGTACCTGTGAGCCCAACACTGCACATGTAAATGATGAAATACACTGCAATACTTCTGATATAAATACTACAGTACTGCTGCTTTTGCACAGGTGACTACTCAAAGCAGATGAGAGGGAAAAGACAAACAAGTCTCACATTTAGAATAAAACTCTTTTTTTTTGCCTGAAAATTCCTTAAAGCCACTGCTAATATCTGCACTTTCAGAGAAAACTTCAGTTCAGTTGTATCTGAAAGGTGACAATTCACAACATGAGTCATCTCAGGGCAAAGTTAAGAGATTTTGCAATGTGAAAGTAACCCAAGAAATCCAAACAATTCCTTTTGAGCAGCTGTTTGGTGAGGGGGAAGAAAAAAACTTTTCATAGGAAGAAACCTCCAGCAGAACCAGGTTCAGGGAGGGCGGACATCTGCCTCGACTGGTTGGGGTAAGGGTAGAAGAACAGCTGAGAGAAACAGACAAAACTAAAAAAAATACATGAGAGAAGTTAATGACATGCAATAGTGGCATATAAATGCGTGGAAAGTAAAGGAAGAAGAGTACAGAAGAGGTGCTCAGCCATCATGGGAAATACCCTAATAGAAAACCCATTTAGCAGCATAACTAAGGATAGACTGATTATCATGGTCGATATTTGGCATTTTACCCATTATCGGGGTCTGTAAATTATTGACATATTATTGATGAATTAAATGCGCTACTTCAGGTCTGATACAGCCTCCTTTGTTTCAGAAATGCCTCTCAAACCGTCGTCACAAACCAGGAAATGAGCTCCTCACAAATACAATGCTAACAGCTAGCGGCTAATTAGAAGGCACCCACAGATTAACCTGAAACATTCTGGAAAACAATAATTAATGCTTTAAGATATGGACCTTAGTAGGCAATTAAAGTGATAGAACAGTGACATATTAAGAAAGTAGACAAGAACAGAAGACGTAACTGCAGGAGAAAAACCCTTATTGGTCAATCCCTAGTCCTAACTGTAAGTTTTATTTAAAAAAACAAAAAAAGTTTTAAGTTCAGTTTTAGTGTTTAAGCCTAATCTTAAGAGGACGGAACTTAATAATAATAAATGAAATATTTTGTTTTATATTTGAACTGCTAATTGTTGATGTGACTCTTGAACCAATCAGGTTGTTACTTCCGCCTGTGACGGCTTGTTTGGGAGCTGATGAGGGTGAAGGTCACAGTAGTGCGGAGCGGCAGAGCATAGACGCTTTGTACCGGTGAGTTAACTTCTAGCACGACGTCGTTTGCCGTTATGCCAATTTGTGGCATTGTTAATCCAGTTGACTTGTGCTAGCAAAACGGCTAATTGTTGTAACGTAAATCCACATTCACTCGTGCTAATCGTGTTAGCTGTCTAACAAACGGTTACCAGACATGCTAATGTCTCTGCAAGACTGTGCTATATTCTGTGTTACTTGCCTGTTTTGTTGGTAACAGTTGATCATGAGCTAATTTTGCAGCCTTAAATTACTTATTGCTTTATTTTTTTTAGCTCTCTGAAATGATTGTTTTAATGTTTGGCAGGATTGGCAAGTTTGAGCTACACGAGTTCATTCATTTGTCCAACATGTTAGCTTATATTCGCATACAGTCTGGAAACAGGAGTAGTAGCCTTGTCTAGCAATGCAAAACTGCCCCATCAACATTGTCATAGCTCACCAAATAACATTTTATACTTGTTACAAAAACTTTGAACGATTTTTTTATTTTTCCAGAGGGGTATGTTGGGGACTATCTCGGTGCAAGGTAAAATAATCTCCTGTTTGTGGCCCATCAGTCAGTGTGCGAGTGTACTTGCAAGAATGTCAAGGTATTCATTTAACACAGGGGTGCCCAATCCTGGTCCTCGAGGGCCCCTATCCTGCATGTTTTAGATGCTTCCCTCTTCCAACACACCTGATTCAAATGATCAGGATTGTTATCAGGCTTCTGCAGAGCTTGATGATGAGCTGATCATTTTAATCAGGTGTGTTGGAAGAGGGGAACATCTAAACATGCAGGATAGTGGCCCTCAAGGACCAGGATTGGGCACCCCTGATTTGATATAATATCCAGGTAGCAACTAAGAACACCAGGAGTCACTGTATCAACAAGTTCCCAGCATCATCTTCTCAAGTATTAGCATTTCACTTCACCACTTTTGTGTCTGACTGGACATTAGGTCCAGCTTCATTCTACTCTTTTAACTGTTTGACTCTCCTTGTATCACAGATCATCCCGAGGCAGATGCTGCTATTGAACTTCACTCGAAGAGAACCTCCTTTGTGGTACTGAAAGCTCAACACACCTCGAAAAATGCCACTGCGTTGGCAAATAAGGAGCTCAAGGGACGAGCAAGCTGAGGTCAGTCTTATACCAGTGAAACTAAAATGCAGAGATTTTCCACAGTGGCAGTACTCGGTAACTTAATCTCCCTGACACACTTAAGCCACTTTCAGACATGCACTGTTTTCCATTAATCTGGCGGCATCCAAACGTGTCGGGTTAGCGTCTGAATGAAAAAGATGTACATTTGGGGAAGGATTTTTCCAAATTTTTGCAACAAAAGGAAACTAAAGTCATCACAGAGGCTGCAATTATCACAAACTGTAATGCACATAAAAAAATAAACTGTTACAGCAATGAAAACAGAGACAGGAACAATAATAATGTTTGTAGTCTGAGTTTATTAAATAACTGCAGCATCAGACAGCAGCAGGATCCATATGAGACCAAAGTGAGAGAGTTGCGCACATTTACGTATTTGGAACAGCAGTCACTTCATTAATTATGAATTATCCCCAACATGGAGACGAGCTCAGTCAGGATCTAATGGCAAGTCATACTGTGTGCTGTTTTTCACATCAGACAGGTAAGCAGTCGCATAAAATGTGAATGATAATATAAAATCACACGTCTTATGTTGTCTGAATGACAGAATACTGTTAATTTAACACAGGGGTGCCCAACCCTGGTCCTCGAGGGCCACTATCCTGCATGTTGTAGACGTTTCCCTCTTCCAACACACCTGATTCAAATGATCAGGATCGTTATCAGGCTTCTGCAGAGCTTGATGATGAGCTGATCATTTGAATCAGGTGTGTTGGAAGAGGGAAACATCTAAAACATATAGGATAGTGGCCCTTGAGGACCAGGATTGGGCACCCCTGTTTTAACAGATTGCTGAAGCAGCAATGTTACATAACCCAGGTCTGAAAAAGGCTTTGTTTTCATCGATGTACCTAATTTTAACCTGCTCACCCAGATGCCAAGTGGTTGTCTTTTCCCAACTCTATTCACTGGATGCAGTATTCAGCCAATCCTGTGGTTTTAATCTACTCTACCACAAATCATCTCACTTCTGTAATCTACTTCAAACATGTCTAACATGCTCATTTTTACCTCAAGGTGCCATATTGACTTGTCTTGTAAACAAGTTTCATACGTTTACATTCAGAGCCATCAAACCACAGCGACATGGATTAATTGTGGCATTTCATGTATAGTTTGAACTGATGTGAAAGCCTCTTCTCCCACCTCTCTCTCTTCTCTATTGCTCTGCACTTAGTCCTCCTCCTCTTCTAATTGGATTAATTAACACTTTAGCTTTGAAGTGACAGTAACAGTACACAAGAGTCTACTTTGTGGGTCTGTTTAAATGCCAATTTTTCAGCGCAGTGCAGAGCGAGAAACTAAGATGAGAGCGTGAGATAGAAAGCACTTGTGTTTATCAGAAAAAATAAAGAACTAAACCTCAAGAACTTGCTGTGTTCTGACATGCAGACTGGTGCACTGTACTTTATCAACATAAGGTATTTAATGTAAGCAGTGTGATCATTTCACATATCTGCAAATCTACAATGGAGCCACTTGGTATTTTGTATGAACACAGCCTTAAAGGTCTAGATCAGAAACTCAAGGGCTTTCATAGGTGCAGAAAACAAACACTCAGGTTACCAATGCATCATTCCTATTTGAAGAAGTGCCTTCTGTCAGTCAGCCTTCTCTGTTACAGTAAATTCCATATTTTAAGTCCACATTAGAGAAATCAATCTTTGTCAATTACTTCCTGGTCAGTTGACCATTTTATTTATTACCAATCAAACATGTCAACATTAAAATGCTATTAGCCTAATGACCTTTTCTACTACCTTGCTGTCATTTGATTGGTCTCTTCTTCATTGTGCTCTGTTGTTTTTATATGTTTTGCTTTATGTAGTTGTCTTCAGCTGTACTACTGTGAGGAACCTTGGAGTTATTTTTAACCAGGATATGTGCTCTCTTGTTTCGAAGGCGGCTTTCTTTCACCTGCACAATATCGTCTAAATTGAGAGAATCCTGTCTCAGAATTTGTTACTTATAGGCTGGACTACTTTAATTCCTTATTATCACAATGCCTCCTATATTAGTTTCTCTTCTTTGGTTCCCTTTTAAAATCCAGAATAGAATTTAAAATCCTTCTCATATATGAAGCTCCATTGTGTCTTAACACCTTATTGTGCAATATTTTCCCTACAGAGCACTTTGTTCTCAGACACCTCTACTTTTAAGATTAAAACATTCCTGTTTGACAAAGCTTATAGTTCAGGCTGCTCAGTTCACCCTGAATTATCCGTTATGCTGCTATAGGCCTTGAATGCTGGTGGAATTCCCATGATACCCTGTGCACCTATTCTTTCTCTCTCTATACATTCATATGCTACCACTGCATGACAAAAACATTCTTTATTCTCCCTGCTGTTCTTTGTGTGTTGTTCTCTGTGCAGGTATCTCTGGGTGTGCAGCTGCACGTTTCTAAGCCATAGTTACTGGCTTCACTGACTTCCTCAGTCTTTATTGATCTCTTATGCTCTATCTGTTTCTCTCTGCTATCCCGTTCACTCTCCCCTTTACCCTCACCCCAACAGGTGGAGGCAAATGGCCGCCCTCCCTGAGCCTGGTTTTTCTTTCCTCTGTCACCAAAGTGGCTCTGAGGGAATCGTTCCTGCCCTGGCATGACTTATGTTGTGAGTTGGTGCTATTTAAATAAACTCGATTCAATGTTGGATCATGAATACAAATTTAACACATTTGAAAATAAAATGCGTAGCTTAATAGAATTTACTACATTTCTAGTTTAGACAGCGTATAATGCAAAGAACATGAGGTCTTGCTTGGTATGAGCTAACATCAGAGACAGGTAGACAGGTACATTTCATTACACAGGCATTTCAGAATTAATGTCTAATGTAGGAAACTGAGAAGAAAAGAATAAAAACACCCAAAGGAGTATCCACTCCTTGTAAGTAACAGGATTTCTCTCAAGCTCGCAGTTGGTGGCAGCTTTTTTACATGCAACCAAGAGAACCTTCAGGAGTCAGTATCACCTTTCTATAAGCCATAACAGAGAGAAAAGACACATCAATGTTAATGCCCAGGATCCTTGACATTACATGTCCTACATTTCCCTGAAAAGGTTGAATACATTGACACAATCAAAATATGTGTACACGATGCCTCCAGCGAGGCAGCTGAGGCCCAGTTAGCTTGGATTTCTGCATTAGTGTCAGAAACAGTCAAGTCAAAACATTTCCAATAAAAATGCCTCCAGGTCAGTGAATTAGTGGTGGAACACTGACTTTCATGTCTGTTCTCCAACATTGTCTTGCACACAAAGTTTTTGTCCATTAAGGTGATAGCATTGTACTTTTGGAACTTTTACCTTGACAGAGCATCTGTGGCAATGTGAATCATTTTGGAGAAAATTTCAGGGTTGGGACCTTTTTCAGAGAAAATGGTGCACCCAGGGCCGACTCTTCCAATAGGTAATAAAGACAAATGCTCAGCGTGCCTTGGCCTCCAAGGGGCGCCGCAAAATTCGGAAAACAATCACCTTCAGTATTAAATTGAGCAAAAAGACGGGGAAGTAAGACGTTTGAGTTAAAGTTAATGTTTTTCTGCAAACTCACCAAAGCAGATCCTTTTAGTTTTTTAGACAATCAGGAACACGCCTTTGGCCAAACACTCAATTCAAGACCAGTGGCAGGTAGCCATAAACCCCGCTACACTCTGAACTCCCATAATGCATTGCAGCACAACAGTCCCGTACTTGCTACCACCTCTGCGATCGCTACAATATTAAAACTAGTCATTACTATTGACTCTTAAAATGGAAAAGCTCACATTGATTCAAATGTAAAGCAATAAAAAAAAACGCTATTCGATTTCTTTTGTAAGCATATTGTAGCGATCACAGAGCCAGTCACAGGACTGAAAAGTCGTGCTGCAATGCATCATGGAAGTTAAGGTTTATGAATGTTTTTGCCACCGTGAGTGAGAAGAGTAGCGGGGTTGATGACTACCTGCCGTTGTTCAGTGAACGTGTCACTTGCTACAGCATGTGAATCACAGACAGAGAGGGGCGCCATACAAGATCTTGCCTAGGGCGTCACATTGAGTAGGCCTGGTTCTGGGTGCACCTGTTAGTATTTACAGGAAAATGAAGGAAGATTCTAATGAGCATGGGGACTGTGGCTTCAGAAAGTATTCTACTCTCAGTGGACTCAAACAGATCTTGTTCAAATATAATCCTAATCAAATGAAGTCTCTACATTAAAGGAAGGTCTTGCATCTTCAGCAGACCCACAGATCTTTGAGTTAGCTGCTATTTAATACTTAATCAGTGAAACACTATGTATTGATGATGGTATTTGTTGTGTTTGACTACATGCTTGTAGTTTGTCTGGGGATATTAAAAAGTTTGCTTACATTTTGGATCCAAGGACCTCAACAATGCAACTTTTGCTGGCTTTGAGGTGGGACCCCTGGATTTTCTGGTCGCATAGATTTGCACAGACAGATTGGAAAGCTACAGAATTTAGTCATTTCTTGACGTACACCGGCTCAGTTATCCTCGAGACGCAACCCCTCAAGGCCGAAAGTCTTTTACAGTTTCTATGTCAATACTGCTACAGTCAGATCCAGGTCAGAGAGAAGCATACCTCCACTAATCCAGGGACTTGCTGAAACTCTTGTTGACAGTTCTGTTGAATTCCACGGGGAGACCATTTCTGTATATAGCATCCTCTGTGTTCAGCACTTGAGTGAAGATGTTGTGAATTTCAAGTGCTCGCTGAAAGAAATATTCTTTACCTTTTTGAAAAACACTTGCATTCATTAAAGAAAGAGGTGAGAAGTAGCCGCAACCCAGTCGTGCAAAGAGCGCTTCAGAGCAGCAGAAAAATCCCACCAGAGATCCTGCGTGGCAGCTGCTGGGATGTTGGTAGCTGCTTTTGTTGACGTGTTTATCATGTAACGTATTAATGCTCTACTGTGTTGACATGAGGGGATTATTGGAAGACTCCAGCATGCAGTGGAGGCAAAATACATCAAAAAAGGGAAGGCGAGCGCACAGATAGCACACTTCATTTGACATGATTGACTGCGGGAAGAATAGCTGACACCAGGTGTACAGCTAACAGGGATCCTATTAATACACTAAGCTGTTGTAGCGTAGTGTCTCTTTGTATCGCAGTTCAAACAGACAGGATACAAAAAGGTAAAGATACTAAACCGAGCACAAATAAGCAGAGTATAATCACAACAGAGCACTTCAATGCTACCATTTGTTGTTTAAGAACTAAGACATTTTCACTAATGGATTTCCTTTTCAGCTGTACAGAGCAGATGGCAGATGTTGCATTTGGCATCGAACAGCGCGGAACGCCATGTGAGAATAAAGTCAATGTCCAACAATATTGAGAAGAAAAGTGGTTATCCCATGGGGTGAGGCTAACTACCGGGGTTCTCTGCCTCACCAGGAACCGTCCCAGGAGAAAGATTGGTTTTGGATTCTTTTTCTACATCATCTGTTTTAACTTCAGTGCACTCAGTCCACTGATGTTCAAGCTTTGCTATCTATTTGCAGAAGGTCACATGTTGAGCCTCCAGATTCTCCTCTACAGCATGCATGACTTCATCATCACTCTGAAAATGGCGACTGCGCAGGTGGGCTTTCAGTGTGGGAAGTCAGATGGTGCAGGTCGGGTGAGTAAGGTACGTGGAGCAACAGTTCAAAGAGACATTTGGATGCTTCTGCCAAAATATTCTACCAAATATGTGGTTTTGGTCGGCTTTGTTGCTACAAATCTACTGTCAAATCTTAGCATTTTCTCTTTTCATTATCAGCAACGATGGATGTGTGATTTTCAACAACAAATAGTGACAAACAGCATTGTAAGCTAACATAATTTGTGTTCTCTGATCTCGTATAATAAGTTTGAAGCAAAGGAATAAATTCAGCTGCACAAAAAACATAGTTTCACTGCCAACAGCTAGTCTAGATCCAGATTCAGAAGTGGGATCGCTCGTGGAATCAGACAAGATAAAATGCTAATAACCCTCAACCATAATTTCAAAGACTTCACTCGAACCAAAAAAGTGTTTATGTTTTTGTGATATCTTTTGTACCTGTGGGTTGCTGTCACGCTGATCTGATTCAAAGCCTAATCCCATCTGGATGTTTGAAGTCATGAGTGAGAGCATCAAGACAGATACTTCATGAGGTACACATGTAAACACGAGTTATCACCTTATCTGTTTGTTCATATTTGAACTCTTAAATAGCATTAAGTGTGTCTATGGCGTCTCTAAGGTACGAAGGGAAGGCTTAAGGCAAATTTCTTGTTCGTATTGGATCTGTAAAGCTACCAATAGTGAAGTTAAATGGACCACTTTTGTTAGCAGGAGAAAAGCCATGACCATTACTCAGCGTTTATTTCACCCTGAGAGAGACATCAGATATGTTAATGTCTTCCTGTTGCGCTGAGACTGGAGGATGGTGCTGGGATCTGTGGCGTCTTGTGTCCCGCCATGTTTGGTTTGTTCTGGAGGCCAAGATGATTTGGTCCATTTCTCGATGTAGCTCCCCTCAGATGTCTCTCTCTCTCTCTCTCTCTCTCTCTCTCTCTCTCTCACTGGCAGTGGATAACGGTGGTCTTTTACTTTGAAGAAACTAGGGGGTTGGTCTGCTGGAGAATGTCTTCCTAACCCCATGCCAGTCAGGGAGTTTGCATTCTGCTTCAGGGCGTTTCTTTGAATTGACTTTCTTGTGTAATTCATGCATTATGAAGCTTAAACTGTGGTGATATGTTTGCTTGCATTCCAAATAGCAGGAGTGTTAAGAGCTAAATTATTCTACATACAAATTCCTCTGGTTGAGATGTCTTTCAGAAGCTAAAAAAAATGAATGTCCTTTCATTTGACTGTGGGTAATATTAACCTTTAATTATTCTTGTGATCTTGTGCTCAAGCATTGCTCCACAGGCAAACGCTTGAAGTTGATAATGTCAACCACAATGGACAAGAAAAACACCATTTCCTGCTAATCATTGGGAGCACATTCTTTGGTCAGATGAGATAAAGTTGTTTGTCTCAGATGAGCTCCAGCTTGTTTGATGCGAACTGGTCAGCACTGCCACAGTGAACGCATAGTCCTGACAGTGAAGCACGGAGGTGGAAGTGTAATAATATGGTGCTGCATAAGTATAGAAGCTGTTCAGAGATGATATTTATAGATGACACTGTGGATAGATAAATATACTGGCTGACAAGATGAATTCCAGTCTAGAGAAGCTTGGCTGAAAAGGAATATTGCAGCATGATAATGATCCAAAGACCACTGCAAATATCACACAAGAGTTTCTAAAGAAGACAAAAGTTGAAACTATGAATTGGACAAGTTGCCTGATTTGAATCCAATAGAACACCTTTGGGGTATTTTAAAGAGAAAGGGAAAGCAGCACAAACTTTCATGAACCTTTAATTGAAGGGGCACTGACTTTAGTTGAGATCCTACTGTGGGGCCTTTATTTTTAACTGAATAAATCTGAACGGTTAGTTTTAACAACTCCCCAATGGAACACCAACCAGCAACAAGGTTTGTTTGACTGTTAGCTACTTCTAGACTTCCGGAGTAACAGTGTTGTACATGGAAATAATGTGAAGGCCTAATTTGGTGACCACTGATGTGACCTACTGGCGACGTTTGTCATTTAACCAGTGAAAGTCAATGCTGGTTAAAAAAATGAGAAGCTGCTGTCTGAAAGTTTCCTTCTTTTTTTCCTGCATTGCTCATTGCTATGTAAAGAGATGACAGATAACCGACAGTGTCAGAGAGCAAATCAATTTATTTCGCCAACCTTGCTATCTGAATTCCTATCGAGACACAATTTTTACTTGCATATATGAGCAGAATGCTTGTACTGGGTGTTGCACCGCAGCTCGAGGCTGAGTAGTATGTAAAGAAAGAGCTTTGGTACAAATTCATTAAAATCTGCCCAGATCAGCCCTGATATCAAACATCATGGACATCTGTAGTAAGAACTGTTAGAATCTCTGCTCAAAGTGTCGCTCATTCTGACAGACTCAAACTTAATTTAAGGTCTCTTAAAAGCACAATGTAGATATCTTGAATAGAGGGATTTAAAGGGAATAGACATGACTGGTCAGAGTTAAACCAAATGACAATCAGGTTTCAGCTGCAGATATCAATACTCTGCAGCTGAACTATAGATATCTGTAATGAATATATGTAACTATGAAGACTGTCACTGTGAATATCTGAAATGTTCTTTTTGACTAGAAAAATTAAATCGGACATATCTGCATTCCATATCCAGTCTAGCTATTAAATGTTAAAGCAGCCTGTCATACAGTCTCTTTAATGTAGCTCCTGCCCTTTGACATCATATTAGATCCTATTAGATAAGATCTGCCCCCTGGATGTTTGACCATGACAGAAGAGGAATATATTCAACAATCCTCCTCCCCGCCTCAGCCATTTGCATACAGTTCCTTTACTGTCTGTGACACAAGAGGCTGTGAGGAAGAGGCGAATGGTAGCCTGCTTAAAAATTAACTGTCAATTTATCTGGGGCCGAGCCGGACTATTTTTATAGGGGTGATCAGGCCAAGACCATTTCTCACAATGGGGTGAGCACAATGTCATGTTTCTTTTTTCAGCAGATGGCAGCAGGCCGAACTGTTAATCACTCTGCCCTATTATTTGCTTATGCAGGAAAATGATGCCATGTGGAGAAACATGAGAACACATATACTGGATATGTTCTTTTATTTTAACTCTTAGTTCTGGAGTTGCATCTGTAACAGTTTACTAAAGTTGCTTCCTTTTTTAATAGCTGATAAAACTCGTGAAGTTAAATGTAAAGTACAAGTTAGACTCCTACGTCCAAAGTGTTCTGCTCAGGATTACTGCCTTTTGGCTGCAGGTTCTGGTCTTGCATTGTTCAGCAATTTGTACCAGAACTCCTTAAAGTAGGTTTCATCCCTACAGAGTCTGTACAAGAGCTTCAGCTAAATCAAGAGCTACATCTAAATCACACACAAACACATTCTTTATTTCCATGTCAAACATTTTATATTGTCTCCACGCTTTTCAGTGAGAATAATACGAAGTCCTTGAATTACTATAAAGTCAGAACTGCTTGGTTGTATCTCAGAGGCCTTATTGTACCATATTATCCAAACAGAGCACTTCACTGTCAGACTGCAGGTTTACTTGGGGTTCCTAAAGTTTCCAAAACCAGAATGGCAGGCAGAACCTTCACTTATCTCCTAGTTTGGGTTCAGGAGGCAGACACCCTCTCCATTTTAAAGATTAAGCTTAAAACTTTACTTTTTGATGAAGCTTATAGTTCTGGCTGCTCAGGTGACCCTGAACAATCTCTTAGTTAAGCTGCTGTAGGACTGCAGATCTGAACATCTCTCCTCTCCTTCAGTCTCCACGTTTATATGCCACCATTGCATGTCGCTTTTTATTTATTTATTAAAGGATATTTACATGTGTATACAATGAAATTACCTTCCATTATGGTTAAATAATGTTAGAATACAATATTCAGACAGGCCATTATTTGTTTTACTATATTTAAATCTGATATTTTACAAATGTTCCTGTTTTGTTAAATTATATAGTAAAATCACTGAAAACAATATGAATTTACATGTTTGCCTGAATAAATAAATAAATGAAAAAAATGTAAATGTCCATATCAAAAATCTGTTTGTTTATTACAATGTGTGACAATAAATTGCTGTTATTATGTTTTTTTCTTTGTTTAGTTGTTTTGTGTGTCCAACAAACTTCGCTGGCCCGGAGCTTC
>OMNN01099940.1:3623-14246 GCA_900302755.1 Chromis chromis | reverse complement strand
GCTTCCTGGTTCGCTGGGAGACCTAATATTCGGACCCCATAGTCGAGTCTTGTCGCCAAACTGGGATTACCTAAGGTACTTTTATTCAATGTGAAATTTGTACATTGTAAAAAATAAAAATAAATTTTGTGAAAATCTGGCAGCAAGGGTGCCAGAAAACATACATTAAAAAACAGTGGAATACTGTAATGTTCAAAACCAGTACAAACCTGTAAGAAACATTGTAAATATATACTATAAATAATGATATTTTATATACAATAAAACTTTAATTTTACACTCACACATTGTACAAGAATTAATTACTTTTTGTGAAAATTCTAATTTTTGATGCGGACATCGAATCAGAATCAAGTTAAGAGTTAGCATAGTCAGCTTTTAGCTTTCCTACTTGGAAAGTATTACAAAACCTATAAAAGCTCTAGATCAGGTGTGTCAAATCCTGGTCCTCGAGGGCCACTATCCTGCATGTTGTAGATGTTTCCCTCTTCCAACACACCTGATTCAAATGATCAGGATCGTTATCAGGCTTCTGTAGAGCTTGATGATGAGCTGATCATTTGAATCAGGTGTGTTGGAAGAGGGAAACATCTAAAACATGCAGGATAGGGGCCCTTGAGGACCAGGATTGCCCACCCCTGGTCTAGATAGCCATTTGTAGCTATTTGACTTCCTCTTCTAACATGTATATAATAATTTAAACAAATATTTAATATATTAATTTAAGGAAATTAATAGTATTAATAGTAGTAATATTAATACGACTAAAAATGGTAGTAGGAGTTGTAGTAATAATAATAATAATACATCTTAGAAAGTCAGGCCAAAACCAAAATGCTAAACCCTTTTTAATGGTTAATTAGAAGTATTTATAAGTATTTCAGTTGTGTTGCTGGTTTTATTTAATTTGAAGACATTGAAATGTTGACATTCTTTAATTTTTCTGTTTGTTATATGAAAATAAATGGTGTCCAATTTTGCTAGTGGCATCTGTAAAAAGGTGTTCGCAGGAGATTTTTGTTTGAGGTGTTTTTTTTCCTTTGTATATTGTAGTAAATGGGGTTAATGTTGGGAGCTGAGGCTTTGTCCAACACTTCATGAGTGTGATCTGTCTGTGGTGGATGTTTTCTGGCCTCTGCTGGCTCCTTTAATTAAAACATTAGGATTTAACCAGGTTGATTTTAACTACAAAGTCACACAGTAAATACATTAACGTTAAATAACCACATCATGACGATTGGCTGGAATAAATGACATCACACCGTCTCTCTCTCCGCTCACGCGCGCTCCCTCTCTCTCCGCTGCTGGCGCGCGACGAATGAACGAACCGCGGTGTGGTGCGCGAGACTCGGCGGAGCTGAGCGCGCGGGTTTTTGTTGTTATTATTAATAATAATAATATAACAGAATAAACGAAGCAGGAAAGAAGCTCAAGTAGCTGTTTGTTTGTTCCACGTTGTTGTTGTTTATTAGAAAGAACGGAGCGTCTGGAGCTCGTGTCAAAGTGAACTCCGAGGATAAATTCACGGGACTACAGCAGGTGCGACAGTCGCTGGGAAACTTGGACGGAAGAAGTGGAAAGAAGCGGACAGAGAGAGGTCTGTGGGTGTCGGAGCCTCGCCATGAAACATGAGTAACGACAGTAACGGAGTTGGGGGGCTTCAGCCCCTCTGGAACTTCAGTGGTGAGTCAAACGCACTTTATTAATAAATACAATAAAAAACGGTGCTTTCAATAGGAACCAGTAAAATACCAACGAAGAAGTATCACTGTCATGTCAATGCCATCAGGTGTACAGCTGTTGTAGTGTCAGTATAATGTTTTATTGTAGCCTTAAATGTGATAAAGTGAGTTTCTTGGTTACCTCTCATTATATACAACCGAGCTGTGCATCCCTTTGATAAATGTAAAAAAACTGAATGAAATAAACGGCAAATCCTGATAAATACAAGCAAATTTCTGCATATGTAAAGGAGCATTACAAACATCTGGCTGCTTTATTAAAACAGTCTTTGATAATTAAAAGGCTTAATCAGCAATGCTCTTGGATCAGCAGGTAAGTTACAGTCAAATATAATTTTTTTTCATGACCTTGTGTAAATTTCTCAAAGGGTGTCTTATTTATTTACGTCTATATACGTCTATATGCTTAAAATACAAATACAGAGCAGCAGCAGTGTTTCCTCAGGGCTAAAGAGGAACAAAAAAAAACATGAAGATGAGGGGGAAAAAAAGGCGTGTAGGAAAACAGAAAGAAGCGAAGGAGGAGATAACAAAAACGGACAAGCGGGATGAACAGATTTTGGTTTTCAGAGATTAAAAAGCTTGAATAAACTCCTCCTCTCCTCCTTCCTCCTTTCCTCAGGCTTGTGTCCTTCTTTTTCCTCCTCTTGGCATGAAAGCTCAGGACTTGAAAGGCGATGATGAATATTAGAGACACTGGTGTTAATTGACTGTACAGCATATGTAAGGAATTGTATGAGTAAATGTACAGATCTGAAATGTGATGCGCCTGTATGACACTGGCATAGAAAGGAAAAATGCAGTTGGAAGATGCTCACTGACCAGAAAAGTGAATAGATCTTTACGATTTGTTTTGTTGTGGCTGATAACTTGATTCGAAAGAATGTTTTGAGGTTGGTTTAAAAGACAGATGTTGTCCAAAGTTGTCAGAGGTTGTGTTGTTTGTGCGATGAGGGGTTTGAATTCTTGCTGTCACTCAGTTCATGTGTAATTAAATGTGTTTATTTAAATGTCTTTCCTGGTGGTTTACAGTCCAAAACGGCACGCTGGGAAATGAGCTAATACTTGAAAAAATCCAGATGGAAAAGGGTCGCGAGGCTGTACGGCAGGATGACTGACAGCTCTGAGTTCTAGATAAAACATCGGGGGGTTGATGTAACGTTCCCCCCTCTTCTCCATTTTCTCTGATTCCTCCCGTCTCCTCCCCTCCATCAGCAACTCATCCCTCTCTTCACCGCTTGCATCTCCTCTCTTCCTTCTGTTCTCCTGGTTCCATCCTATTTACATCCTTGCTCCTGCGGAGAACAGATCCCCGTGGTGTTTGTTGTGTGTGTGTGTGTGCAGACATGATACAGTGTGGAGAAATGACGAGCAGTCGATGTTTAGGATTTTAAATGAAGATGTCTGGGCAGAGCCACTGTGAGGTTTTCTTAATCACAAATGGAATAGAATTAACGCCCTTCCCCCCGCATTGATGAAACCCCTTAAAACTCATCTTTGTTCGTCAGAATGACATATTTATAAGTTATTTTTCCCAATAAAATAATCCCTTCATGCCTTAAAATGGCTTATATATAGTAATATGCGGGTCTATGAATATGCTAATTTCTCCCCTCTGCTGCTCGCCTGCAGCTCCGACATGTCTGTTCACCTTCAACTGTTCAACACTGTACTCTACACAAAGGCAAGTTGTGATAGTGGAGCAATTAGGCCACATATGTTCCAACTAGAAACTGATTCTAGAGAAGAGAAAGACGAGTGAATTGTACAGTGCTGCCCTCAAGTCTTTGTATGAGAACAGTAATGTTTTCACGTGTTGCTCTCTACAGCGTCCATTTCTATTTTTGCATCTTCACAGCCGACAACAGAACTTATCTCTTCTATTTCTCCTACAGCCCTACAAATTGACAGAATTGGTCTCTTAGGTTTGCGTCATATGAAACTTTGGCTCTCTGAGGCCCCGTCCACACGAAGCCAAAATGCTTATAGTTTCAAAAACGTTCTTCATAAAGACGGAGTTGTTTCAGTAAATGTGTCCGTCCACACGAATTCACTTGATATGCCTGAAAACGATGTAAAACACATGCCAGGCCTGTTGGACGCCTTAAGTGACAAGCTGAAACTGGCAGCGGGACTTTAGGCATGCGCAGAAATCTGTATACGATGTAAACATAGAACATGGTGTGAACACGATGATAAAGCAGAAGAAGTATATTTTGCTGTAATAGCGATAACAGGGTGACTAGCTTCAGCAGGACACACGCAACACTGTACGGCGCCATTGTTGTAGTCATTTTCTGAGTTTGGCGCATTTATCGAGAAGTGGAGCTATGACGCAAGCATGTCAGAAAAAGATCGGACAGGGCGTAACAACGCCGCCACGTAAACGTTTTGCGATCTTTGCACTCTGGGACCTAGGTTCAGAAATGATCGTTTTCAGACCCCTAAAACGCCGGCTTCGTGTGGATGATACACAGGTTTGATGAACTATTTGTGCGTTTAGGCCTGGGCTCGTCTTCGTGTGGATGGGGCCTGAATCTGTGCTTTTGAAACTGCCCTTGGTCTTATGTAGTTTCAAGGTTGTTTTGCTCATGATCATGTCTTCCAGCGCATAAAAAAACACCATATGCACATATAGCAAAGTAAAACATTTCATTTTCACTGGCGGTCAGTTCTTCTGAACTCCATAATGTGAAAGCAGGTTTGAAAAGCATGTTGTTCTCCAAACCGATGTAACTTGTTCCACTGCATCCTGTTGATGCTTGATCAGAATGGGGTCTAGGAGGTTTGGAGGTCAAATCAACATCTTGGGCCATTGTCATGTTCCTCAAGATGTTCCTGATTGGTTGATGTTGTTGCCATGTGGTGGGGTGCATTTTCCTGCAGGGGTAGGCCAGTGACATTTGGGATTGGCCTTTGCATGAGGGAGTGTGTTTGTTCTGGGACAATGTTTATTTGGGTGTCTGAGTCTCATCAACACGGATGTTAAAATCCATCAGAACACCACATAGTACTGTGACGGCCCTGCTCTGTAGGTTAGTCTGGTGACTGTTAATTGATAATCAGTGTCTTTCTATAGGCGGAGTTGCCATGGTGGATGTAGGTGGTCTTGGCTGTCCGGGCAATATGATCAATGTTATTCACTTGACCTGTCAGTGGTCATAATATTGTGGCTGATCGGTGTACTTGTGCAGGGTCCAGAGCTAAAAATAAGAATGAGAACACTTACGGGGTCTAAAGTGCGTGTGCATGAATTGTGTGTGACAGATATGAATTTAGTGCGAGTGTTTTAGCAGTTTATATTGAGTTAAGGAGCCTGACAGCCTGGTGGTAAAAGCTGACCATATAGATCTTTATGAATGGTAATCCAATTTTCCTCCATTGCAAAGTCTTGAGAATGTGTGTGTTTTGCGAGCAGCTCGAGCCTCTGCAGCAAGCCAAGCACAGCTCCTCAGCAGTGGAAGTGACAGCTTGCTTCAGCCAGGTACGCGAGATCTGGCTCCAGCTGGCCTGGCCAGACTCTGCGGGGGCCTTCATCTTTGTCACTCGTTTGACAGACGTGAGTGCCACTTGTAGTGTTGCCACACTCACACTCTGAGAAGACGCATCTACACACACGCACGTACGATTCCTGAAAAAGGAAACTTGCCCTGTAATAATATAGTTTTTTATTCAACCACAGAATTTCTGCAGCGAGGCCGTGTGCTACTCCGAAATGATAACACGGAAGATTGAGAGGAACCAGCTGGGCCGAGACCACAAGAGCTTCACAGTGCAGGTAACGCCTGTAGTGAGACACAACCGGAGGGGCACGCGGTGACGTCACAAAATGTCAGCAAGTGTTCTCCCATCAACACCAAGGGCCCAGCAGGATATTTGTACACACTAAAAACAAAGCAGTTGCCTCTTGCCTCTTTACACTCACACCCCGTCCCTCCGCCTCTCTGTAGCCCTGCTTCTTTTCCTTCTTTTTTTCTCCACCTCCACCCTCTGTTTCTCCTCTTGGGCTCCCTCTCGCTTTCCGCTAGCTCTGCATCGCCCTGAACGACGCCGAGCACGTGCGCGTCTTCCTGGGTAACCTGCCCCGCGACCTGGACTGGCAAGGCGTGGAGCGGGCCATGGAGGAGTCGTGCGGCGTGGAGGGGAAGGAGCAGGTTTACAAGGCGCTCAATGGGCAGCTGTTCAACATGGACCTGGACCTGCAGAGGGAAGCCAAACACCTCATTACTCTACTCACTGACAAGGTGAATATGACAGATTCCCACAGATGCAATTTGTCTCTGTCAGGTCAAAACCTTGCGGCATGTCCATCAATAAATATGACAGTATTTTCTTATAGAATTTTGAAGATGTGTTTTTTTCTGCTACTGACATCTATACATTCTTATGTGAGGGTTGCATCCAATTTGTCAAAGTTGCTTTCATTTTCGTCTATTTCTCATTCCATTGATGCTCTACACGAGTGCCAAGAATGCATGTTGTGTTTTCTCCCTTTTCTCACACACCTGCTGTGACACTTCCTGCATCTGTGAAATCGTTCTGTATATATGCACGGTATATCCATGCACATCTGTGAGTATTTCTGTGCAGATGTTGCCGGAGCTGCGGAGGTACATCCAGCACATCAGCCTGTCTCCGGACTCCATCAACAATGACGACGTATGTAGCAGCAGCCGTCCACTGTGACATTTATGTTCTTGTAACAGTGGTGTTTTTAGTCACAGTGTGCAACGTGTCACGTTGTTCCAGGCTGTGTCCCCTCTCATGAAGTACCTGCAAGACACTATGGTCATCCTCACTGAGCACCTTGTGAAGGAAAATCTGAGCAGGTAATTTCTTCTCTCCTTTCTCCTCATTATAGATTAATATTTTTTTTATTTTTTTTTACTGAGCAAAGACAATACAAGCGAAAATTACACTGCTCTGTTTCGAATGGCATCAGCCCATTCTGAATTAGATGTGCTTTCAAACAACTCGCATTGTTCGAAAAGCACAAAGCCTCGTGATTTGCACAGCTCGCGCCATTTTAAGGTACCAATGCCACAGCGGCAATTGTTCCTTTCTCTATAATGGGAGTGCACGAATGGCCAAATGGTAGCTTCTCACCCTTTTCTGTTGTCTACAGGAGCATATACATTTATTGAGTGTGCTGCACGCTTTTTTCATTGTAAGAATCCACCTAACAAATTGCTTCCAAGGTTTTACTCTTACTTTTTTTTCCCAGTAAAACAGGGAGTGAATGTTAAGCGGTTATCACATCAGTGGAGTCATAGTTGTGGTAAATGGTAAATGTTCTGCACTTATATAGCGCCTTTTTTGTACCTTAGCGGTACCCAAGGCGCTTTACAACGTGTTTCGCATTCACCCATTCACACACCAATGGCGACAGAGCTTCCATGCAAGGCGCTAATCTGCCATTGGGAGCAACTTCGGGTTCAGTGTCTTGCCCAAGGACACTTCGGCATGTGGGGGGGACCGGGGATCGAACCGCCAACCTTGCCATCAGTGATCAGTTGTGCTTCATTCTAGATTATTTCCAGTGTTTTGTATCTGAGCAGCTAATGCTAAACAATTAACATTAAATCGAAAGAAATCATTAAATCATGCCACAAATACATCAACAAGAACACTTATGTAAAACAAGAACAGAAAATCAAAACACCCATGTGCTAAATCAGGTGCACATGCACGTAAATCAGGTGCAACCACACTGTGTAATTGTATATAATTTAGTTTAACCCATATTTACCATTGCAAAGACCACCTACAAATGTTTTTGCATGCACGGAAAACACTGCATCATCAGCGTACGCTCGACTTTTAAACCCAGGAGTATCCCCCGCAGAGCCACGATTGATTTTTACTTGGCTCCAGCTAACCAAAGTTGCATAACAATACCCACTGCTCCCTCTTCTGCTTTAAATAAGATTATATCAATTGAGTGGCAGCTCAGCAAATAAGATTCCACGAGCGCGTAAGAATGTAAGCTCTCCAATAATAATAATGATCCCCCCGTCAGCACTTACGATATGTACAAGTACTCATTATCAAGCTATTATCTGTGAAAACATACGTGAGGCTGAGTTGAGGGTGCAGGGGTGTAATTGGAGCAGCCGGTAAACACAAACATGTGGGTGTCTCGTTGTGGCTCGGTAGAGTTCTCCAGAGCATGTGGGAGCTGCTGCTTCGAATGATCCTGGACGCGGTGACGGAAAACAGGGGCGTCCAGGTGGAGTTTTACAACCGCTTCCAGTACACAGTGGAGGTGAGTAATTACTGCATCACACCACGTTCTGTTATCATAGCTCAGTTTGGCTGGGTGGCTAAAAAGACATGTGTCTACCCTGTAAAGATGATCATCACTACTGTTAGCATCATCCTTGAATTATCTCTGCACGCTCGCCGCCGTGCAATCATTAGCATATATCAGATATTCATGAAGTCGATAGGTGTTCAGCGCCAAAGTGGGCTCCCCTTTTGAATGCCAATGTGGGAGCTGCTGTGTATTCTAATGCCAATTAAACCAGCTGGCAGAGGACGTGATGGATTTGCATGAGAAGTCATGGCATGCCACTCGATTGGGCTGAGTTTAGATCATGTTTGCCCTCCAGTGGTTTCCCGCTGTTTGTGTGAACAAGTGCTGGAATCCGTCAACATTTGAAGGATAAATATGAAGAGTCTTTTTTCTCCATTTCAACAGACCCTGTTGCACTTCTTCCATAAGGGAGAGGGTCTTTCCATGGAAGACATGAAGAGCGGCGACTACAAGGTAGGAACCCATGCAATCTGTCAACCCAGTCTCTTGATGACTAGGTCAGACTTCTGTCCTCTTACCATTTATCTCTTTTCCTTTCTGACCATCCTGACGCCGCTTTAGGTCTTGGACGAGGAGCTCAGGCTGAATAAATGTTCCTCCTTTGAGCTGATTGAACAGTACTATCTGGAGAAGATTTCCCACCAGGTGCTTTTCAACTTCACCAGACTAGACAATCTCATTTTAGCCTCTTAAAGTGGACAGGGAGGTATTGATTGGACAGCACAGCACTCTGTCTTCTGTTGTTAGACCGCTGATTGAAAATCTGCCTTTCGTCTTAACTCTTGGAAAACACGATGCAATCAAGCAGAGCGACGCGGAGATGGATGCGTGCTGAATGTTTTTAATCAGCGGACTGATAAAAAATGATTTTGTCATGATGTGAATATTTGTCTGCTTTTATTGTATTAAAACATGTATTTAATGTTGCAGAAAACACTCAAACACACCCGTTATGGTCGCATCAGTGTGAAGTGCTACTATGATGCTCCAGAGCAGAGACTGACGGTGGAGATTCTGCACGCTGCTGATATTATTGCACTGGATGCCAACGGTAAAACTGTTTGAAAGTAGAAGCAGAATTGAGTAGAGGTTGTGTTCTTTTTAAGGTTTTTAAAAGTATTTTCTGGTCTTCTTTAGGTCTGAGTGATCCGTTCGTCATCGTGGAGCTCTGTCCTCACCACCTCTTTCCTATGGCCAAGAGTCAACGCACACAAGTCAAACTTAAAACCCTGCACCCAGTATTCGATGAGCTCTTTTATTTGTGAGTGCTCAATTCCCTCTCTTACTGTTTATGTGCACAAACCCTGCACCTCACCTGTTTGGTTCCGCTGTCTGTATGGTAGTGTGGCCGAGCGGTCCAAGGCGCTGGATTAAGGCTCCAGTGTAGCAACCAATAACGTAGTAACATTTTGCCAAAAGATTTTATAAGTTATTAAGTTAATGGCCTAGCATTAAAGAAAAAATCCTTTGAAAATGTAATAACTGCAGCCGATAATGTACTAATACATAAATAGGACTGGATTTCTTGGAAATAAAAGATTTTTGTGCAGTTTGCTCATCAAAAATAGGTCTAGTGGATGGCATAGTGGTCATATTCATTCATCAAGGATACATCACATGTAGCTCTCACTCTCCTTAATTATGGTTTAAGAGCCAATCTGAGAATTATTTGTTGTCCAAAATCATTATTTAGAATATTGTTTATTTGCTTAGACATGTAAATTCATCATTCCATGTCAGTGTCTCTGTTGGATGTTGCATTGTCAAATGAATTGACCACATTTTTTTCTTGGAAAACATTTCAGTAAAACTTTTTTTTAAACATTTCTCAAGGAAAAACGATTCACTTCAAACTGTATTTAAATAACTGGACTGGCTCTATAAAGGCACTTAACTCCAATGTACAACATAGAACATGAACACTAATTTACAAATGTAAAAAAACAACAACTAAAGAGTATTATGTACGTTATTGGCTCAAAAACTTTATTACATTATTGGCAAGTTATTACGTTATTGGCTTTATTACATTTAAAATGGCCAAAATTATTATGTTATTGGTTGCTACACCGTATCTTTTGCTACAAAATGAAAATAAGGTTGATCTAGATTCAACACAGTCATGTAGACGTTAACCTGCAAAGTATTTTATATGTTATTTGTTAACATTTATTTATCTAGTGAATCCTTGTCATGTTATTTAGCATAATGTATAATGTTCATACACATGGCCCAGAGTACCACAGTTTTCAGCAGCATTACACATACAATTTGGTTAATAAAGAATGTGGTTTCAGATTGTCTGAACAATTATTGCATGTAGCTGTTTAAGAGCAATGTTTAGCTTTATTGTTAAATTGAGCTCAATTTGTTGGTTTTCTGAGTGTTTTCTTCCTGTTAGATGAGTCAACTTGCCTAAAATAAGATTAACATGTAATCGACTGGGAAATTAGTTAGGAAAACCCCTATTCAAAACTGGATAAAACGGCAAATGATGGCAGAGCTCCTGACAGCTTCTGACATACACGGACCGAGCCAACACATGATCCTGTAATGAGGGTGTGT
>OMNN01099931.1:5098-16507 GCA_900302755.1 Chromis chromis | reverse complement strand
AAAACTCAAAAAAACCCAGTGGGAAAAAAGAAACCTCCAGGAGAACCACAATGAAGGAGAGATCCTACTCCCAAGGACGGACAGGCTATAGCCACGGACAACGCACATCCATAGCAGATGTAGTGACAGTCAAAGTCCAGAAGGGATGTCAAACATGTCAAACCGCCACAAAGTCCTTCCTACATGGACTTTGTGTTTCTATGACTACATTTCTCCTCTGATCTCACCATAATTAATACAACCACTTAGAGCTTAGATCACAATAAACTGCACACACACAGCCTCTCTCTGTGGGTGCCATGAATGTGTGTGTACCAAATTTCATGGTAATCCAACCAATGTTAGCCTCCAGCAGATGAAAAGTCTGAGGATCTCCATCGGTGTTATTCACCCTTTAAGGACCACGGATGCTTGTTTATAGTTTTATGGCAGTCTGTCTAATGCTTATGTTGAGATATTCCAGTCTGGACCAAAGTGGTGGACCTCCTACCATTCCCAGAACCCTAAAGTAATCATTACAGTACCATTCATGCAATGTATTGATTTTTCTGTTTGTAGATTCTAAAAAACAAATAGATAATTTTCAAATAAATGGGAGGTCTGTGGTTTAATTTTAGCAAAATGAAAGCTTGATGTTGGCATGGTATTAAATTAATGGCTATATAAATAGGTGCATGCATGGAGAATGGCATGCTGTGTCCAGGTATTCCTTCGTGTGAATGACAGAAATCTCTTAGCAAGAAATGAGAAGTTTGGCCTTAAAACCACAAACACCAATGTGACAAAGAATCGACCTCTGCACATAGACACACAGGCGTCATCACACCCACAGTCACACATAAGGAAGTGAATCACTCACTCTTCATACTCAAGACACTAACAATGTAATCTGACACTGCTCGCTGTCTTCCTCCATCTCTGCCTCCTTCCGTCACTGCCCCCTCATTCCAGTCTTCCTCCTTTCTTCTCTCCCTCCCTCCCTCTCCATCCCACACTGACCTTTCTGCTAAGTGGTGGCTGCTGTAAACTGACCAGTCTTTCTTCTGCCCCCATATCCTTGTGTCTTTCTGTGGGAAGGATGGATGACTGATGGAAGGGAGGAGAGAACGATAACATCTCTTAATAGCTTTTAGAAAAATCCCCCATCTTTCATGGTCCTTCGCTCTAAAGCTGTCAGAGTGTTAGACTCCAGATTATATTAGAACAACTATGATGGGAGGGATACCTGAATTAACTGGTTTACAACTGAGTGTTGCTGAAAACCTAAAATCTCAGTTCTGCCTTGTTGAACTTGAGCAGTTCTTTCTTGTTTTTGCAAAATCTGAAAGAATTGTTTGAGGGATATGTTGTCTTTTGAATGCTAACTTTATGCTAGCATGCTGCTGTTATGTTCAGGATACAGCTGAGACTGAGCTGAGACACCACTAAAGGCAGTAGGGACCTCTCTGCAGTTTCAGCAATGATAACAGATAAATAGAATACTGAAAAAACAATGTACAAACTCACAAGATCTCAGTCCACACTAATATGCATTTTTTATATATATATATATATATATAGTATAGTATATAAAAGTATACATCAATGGTGCATCAAGTACCAGATAAGAATATTGTGCCATTTCATCATCTCTGTGGGACTTTAACTGCAGATGCTGTAGACCAAGTAATATTGGGTACATCAGATACAGAGGCTTTTGCTTGCTAAGGGAGGTGATGCAGTGATTCCAAGTTGAAGCCTCTTCAAACATGCACTCCTTTCTGTGAATCTGACCGTGTCAGCTGAATGAGCACCCTGCCCACTATTTCATGCAAATATCAATGGAAATCTTATTAGGTCAGACCTGCTGACATTTCTGTACTTCAAACACACTTCATGCAGTCACATTAACAGACAGAAATGCACAAGGTTAGGATGGACTTCAAGTTGTGTGAAGGTTGTCGAGGGAGTTTTTTTACTCCAAATTTTCTCCTATTTTTCAGATTAACATAAACTGGAAGTTTTAAAAATCAGCCCTTTGGTAGGAGTTTGAGGAGAGTTTCTGTTTGAGTGACCTAAAACACTGTTTGCACGTGGATGAGATGCCCAGACATGGAGGAAAATGTTTGTTTTCTTGTGTACCGATGTATCTCGTCATATTTTTTAAATGAAATATATTGATTTATTCATGTTTGTTTTATTCTAATTGTTCACCCATGAATAAATGTAAAGTTTGTGATTTTTGTAAAATTTGTATCTTCTATGATTCATTTAATGATAAAAAAAAAAAAAAGCTTTGGAATGGCCCACTCTGAGCCCAGCTCCACCTGAGCCTGTTTACCATTCAGGGTAAGTAAACATTCAGTGCTTTATTTGCTTTTATCCAATAAATTACTGGCATTTAAGGCAGTTTCTGTACAATTGTTTACAAAAGGAGACTAAAGCTGAGTCTAAACGAAGTTAACAAACATTAGCAAGGATCAGCTAGCACCTGAGAATATCCTGTTACGAGCACAGTTACCATTAGCTAGCTAACAGTCTATCACATCCTAAATTGATTGAAAAGTCATATTTTAAGTAAACATTTTCAAATTTTCAACACATTCTACCTCTGTGGAGCAAAGAAGTCACTGTGTTAAATGTAAAGTAGTTAAAGAATAGCAACGTTCCTGGTAGAAGTTGCTGAGATAGAAAGAGTGAAAATGCTCAGCTAAGCTAACGTTAGCTGGCTCCAAGTTTAGCTCATGAAAAGTTGAAAATATAATTCATTGCTTTTGCAGTTTGTACATACTAAATTCTTCTTTCTGATATGTAAACTTAATCAACATAAATATTTAAATGTGTAGTGTTCTTATTTTCCTCACTACTGCACTTTTCGTTTGCGTTAGCTTGTCTGTGGGTGTTAGCTAGCTAGTCACAGCAGCTACTGTACAGTATGTTAAAACAGAGAGTAATTATTATTTATATATCCCTGAATATATTTGTTTTTTTAAAAGCATTTAGGAGTAAACACCACTATTTGTTCTGGTTAGCAGTCTAATATGTTGTCAACCACCAAATACAATTCAAAAGGGAAAAGTACACTAGTGTCACGTACACTGATGACTAATATGTTTGAACAGAACATGACAGTTCACACTGTAAGTTCAGTCGTCATTCAAGTTGCTCGTTATATTTTGCAATATGGGCAAGCTTGGAATTAAAAATTGTTTGTGAGGCTTTCTGATCTGGGGTTGGGTGGGTTGAGCCACTGTCATACTTAAATATGACCTACTCAGGTCACAAGCCAGTTTTTCAAGCTTGGTTTATTAAAAAGTGCTTGTGGACTGAAAAAAATAAAATAAATCTGAGGTATAGTACTGATGTATTTAAAAGCAATTTGTTATATTAAAATTGATTTTGTGAATGGTTTGGTCAAATAACATAATGATGCACATGTGCAAACAAAGATTCCTTTCTGTCTGCATATGCACTGTTGATGTAGCACACTTTAATGCTGAACGCCTCAGTGTTTGTTAGCTTGGAGAGTGACATCTATACAGCCTTTACTCCTTTTAAATCCACTACTGTCCATAAACCAGTTTAGTTAACATATAATGAAAATGAGGAAACAAATGCTTTTATTTATTTAATAATATTAAAACAAATAGCAAATAAAATCAAATGTTACTGTCAGTCAGTTCTGCTTGGCCAGTCAGTGGTCACTCTGACACAGTACAGGCTATTAACCTACAAAGCTTTCAGTCAGCTGATGCCCAGACAGTCAGGAGAAGAAAAGCACAGATGGATGAAGGAAGTGCTCTTTTCTCAGGATTAAATATTGATGTTTATTAGCACAGAGAATGACTTCAATGAGCGCATTAAGAAAATGGTTTGTATAAGACTCCGTGTAGTACAGCCTTTTAGCAAAAGATTTATGAGACGCTGCATACCCAAATGACAGTAAACATAGAGGTCAAGGGAAAGTTCAGTTGACTGAAATTAGTATCATCCACTCTACAAACCCTGTATTGGCTTCATTTGAGTACTGTTAGCCTATTCTGAAATGTCTCACCATTTACATTAGGATCTCAGTATGAAATGGGGAACCTGAAACTTCCACTGGGCTTTACAGAGCATTTAGGTGGCTTTGGGCAGGTTTCACACCAATGGCTGAACAAAGTTTTTTGTTTGGACACTTACTATTTACTTTACAAATGAAGAATATATTCAGTCAGCAGTTACACATGCTTTGGTTTGAGCGAGAAGCCATGGTTGGAAACTTTATTCTAGAGAGAGAGAGAGAGAGAGAGAGAGAGAGAGAGAGAGAGAGAGAGAGAGTAGTAGAGTAGTAGAGACTGTCAGTAAGAGGAAACGAGACAGAAAGCTGTAGAATGCAGCTCGCTCCACTCAGATGCAGCTTCTTGCTGATTACTAACACTTCTGTCAGCCTCTGACTACTACCCGCTGTATCTTTGCTGTTCACCGGTGAGACAGCAACAGAAACTGCCGGTATCTGTCTCCTCAGGTGTGATCAGGCTCTATGACCATATGAGGAACCCGGAACCCGCGCACCTGTGAGCTGACGTCATACGCTGAAAGTACCTGCAGGGACTCGCCCCGCTGGGAGCTTCAGTTACGGAAAGTACCTTGAGGACGACGCCACGAAGACAACACACAGAGGAATATATTTATAATCCCTTTCATTTTTGATTTTTCTACTTTCTACTTGTATTCAAAGAGGATTCACAGACAGATGGGGACCGCTCGGTTCGCGGTTTTGGGCGTTTTAATCATCGTTTTTCAGGTGAGACTTCCTCCTGTCCAGAGAACTTCACGAAGGGTTTCCTTTATTTTCGCTCCTTCTTCACTGTGTAACTTCATTTTGTCGCTACACTTATTTACATTAGATAGAACACAGTCCTGATAATCCTAAGAACATTCTCCTCCCCGTTCTCTCGGGATAACCTCGTTCTGCATCCAGCAGCCTTTCATTTCAGAGAAACATCCACTTTTCTCAGCAGGACACTTGCTGCCGCTCTGATCTCAGTTAAAGTGGATGGAGACCAGGGCGGCTGTTCAGATAATGGTCCAGTTGTGTTGTAATAAGTAACTGCTTCATTAGCTTCATAAAGTGGAGACGCTCTCACCACACAACTAATCCAAAAGTCATGTCGTTACGGCCGTGTCCACCTCGTAGCTCACACGGTGGCTTTAAATCGCCATTTTTGAACTACTTGAATCTCCGTCCGCCTCGAGCGCTCGGTAGAAACTCGGCCTCGCCCTTGTTTCGTGACGCTGCTGCAGGTTAAATTCCAGCTCACCGTGTTTCCAATCAGTCTCTTGAAAACACATTTAAAATTTGCTCACACCAATCGAGTATACGTTGTAATCGTGCTCTGAAGTAGTTTCTCAAGCAATTCTTTCAGAATCGCAGTATTTGTGTGACGTCTGACCCAGTTTTAAGTGATTGGTAGACTTCCAGAGTAATGACGGCCATTTTTTTTCATAATCTTGTGTTACTTGAAAAAATGTGATTATGAAAAAAATAATTATTTAGAGATTCCTTTGACCCAAACTAAGAGATTAACAAGAACAAAACTAAAACCAAACTTAAAAGTTGTCTTTCAGCAGACCATTACACAATTCTCATTCAAATTAGGGCTGCACCTTAAAATTCTTTTCATTGCCAGTTAATGTGTCGATTGTTGTGTTGATTATTGGAATATTGGTTTTGTCTCTTGAGTGTCACAAACTAGTAAGTGTGCGTGTTGTAATTTCTCACATCCCAATGTGAGCTTAAATGTCTTGTTTGACTGGTAGATGTAGTTTTCTGTATATTGATCAACTTCTCATTAGAGGTGTAAATAAACTGCTGTTTGTGCTTCTAGGCCTCAGCTCCACTGACTGCTGAGGAGACATCATGTGTACCTGGATTTGGCTCAGATCTGTTGGTTTTCAAAGTGACCAGGAAGCACCTGAGGGCAACAACGATACTGGGCAGAGGTAAGAGCAGTCGTTGCCTAACGCACACAGAAAGATTTTTAGTTTGCCATGGAAGCATCTGGACCTGTGAGAGCCGTAGATTAAACTTGTTAGCATTTGTAAAGCGCTCCTCTGACTCAGATGGCCACCTTCAGATTAGCTGTTCACATTGTTCTCACATGAAGCCCAAACAACCTCAGGTCTCAGCTTGCATTCACTCTGCACCTCTTGTAATGCTCTTACCCACAGGCAAAAACAATGTCCCCAAGCCTGTTTTGCAGGCTTTGATTCTAAAAAGGTGTCAAATGCTCAAAGAAAAGCAGCACTTGATTTTTTTTTTTGTGTCAGTTTACTGGAAGGGGTTATACATTTAGTATATTTTCACCGGATTGTAACTTTTATAGACATTTTTAGAATGTTTGTCATGTTAGCTTCCTCACACTGTATAGCTTTAAGAACAGTTATGTTTTACCATGCAGGCTGGAAAATAATAATTTACAAGAAGTTCCTTTGTGATGAAAAAGGATGGATTGAAAAGCAAAATATAGACATCAGAGTGAAGTGTCATTGTACTTTGTACCTGGGTACAGCTTGCTTATTTCCTTGTAGTAGCAGCTAACACAAACTCTCAGACTCTGAACAAAGCTGCTGTACAGTATCAGTCATCTTGTGCAGGGTTACTGGAAGTAAAGCTCCCCTTTCATACAGGAGCACTGACCGATGGGCCTACCGATAACATATTTTAACTCCTCTGTTGGTCCTAGTGACATAGTCTGTGTACACATCATCATAATGTGTGCTTTATCCTGATCAGCTGTTTGGTGCTGTGACATGGCTGGTTTACAATCTCCATAGTACAATGTGTTTGTGTCGTGTCTGACTTTAACCCAGTTAAATGTGCTCATTGTCTAGTATTTAGTATTTAGAGATTGACCTGCAAACTACATTAAACTATGGAGGAACAATCTGGAAACACACTGTTGTTTTCATTAGCATACATTTCCAACATGTCAGAAAAATGTGACAGTCCTGTAGTTGGTGTCTCATTAATAAGGGTCAGTGCTGAGAAAAATACTGACCACTGAAAGAACCCAACTCCTTATTGCCTCAAACATTTTAATGACTCAGCTGCAAACCTAGGTGAGTCATTTGGCTTAGTTGGATCTACTCCCATCAGTACATTTAAAGGTTACACTAACACTGATTATAATGAAGAAACCCCAACAAGTAGGGGTTTTCTGTCACCAGCTGAGCCAGCTTGATGCCTTATCATCCAAGATTCTAGCTGTTTTTGTCCTGGTTGCATCTTTTTTTGGATCATTTCCTCTCTGTGTCTGATTACATGGAGAGAAACTTGGCATGACTAAACTGCACTGCATGGACTAAGGCATTTATGACAGTGTCATTTGAAGAGTGGTGCTACTATTTTCGTATTTAGTGTGACTAACTTTAGTTTAATACAGGAAGTAAATAGTTGTCTGCTCTGTTATCTCACATTCTCTCACAACAATTCCTCACTGTGGAATGGGACATTTCCATGATAGTGCAGCAGATCAGCGAAACTATCTTTCAAAATGTGATACCAGCATCAAACTTGGCACAAATACTCCTTAGGGGTTACATTTTTGAAAAAATACGCTGGCCACCTGAAATTCTAGATTTCATGTTCTGCGTATAAATTGCCTATTTTACCTCAGATTCTCACTACAGTAACCGATTTAGTTGATCTTGGTGTTAAAAAGTAGGTTCTCTAGTAGGAGGAATGCAAAAATACAACTCTAAGATCTCTTTGGAGCTTCTTTCTACCATTTCTAGCCCAAAACACTGAAAAATGAACAGGGAATACGGCATCTGCAATGATATGAAACTACATTTAATTAAGATTGATACGTACATCTACCTCTAACCCTAAGACCTACTGCACTACTATAGCATTATGTAGGTTAGCCGCAGTTCAGGTTCCAAATAAGGTAAAAAATAAGCTTCTTAGTGATTCAGAAGTCCACAAACCAGATTCTGCATGGTCTAAAATGTATTATTCGGTACCAGAATCATCCATATTGGGCAAGTGTGTGTGTATTTATTGTGAAAAGTAGTATTCTGGGATCGATTATGGCAGCCATCTTGAATTTCAGGTGGCCAGCGTATTTTTTCAAAAAGGTAACCCCCAAGGAGTATTGTGCATCCTTTTAGTTTCAATCGTAGCATCTGGACTTGTTTGAGCTCGAAGATGTTCCACCTCTCATCGAAGAGGCTTCATCAGTTCTAAACTGACTGGTTGGGAGTTCCAGGTTTTAGACTCTTCAGGAGCCATTAACACTATAGAAGCTTTAGTCTGCTGGGTGTGTGTCCCTCATTATGCGAGTCATTAGGTCATTCACTCTCACAATGAGATTCGTCAGGTGCCCTAGTGGCCAGGTGAGAACGGTACCAATGAGAGTCGCTGGGTCGTTCCCTTGCATAATGGGGTTTGTTAGGGCCCTTTGTGGCCTGGTTTGAAAGGTTTCTGTTCTTCCTGGGCAAAGAATGTAATATTGCATTGTACACAGGTGAGAGGTGATGTCTCAAGCCTCCCCCTCTGTTCAGTGAAGGTTTTTCCAGTTTAACAAAGATGGCTTCCTTCACCCCCCTCTCAAACCATCTGTCTTCTCTGGCCAAAGTATTTGTGCCAAGATTGGTGCTTGTATCACATTTTGAACGATTCACCTGAAAAAAAATCATTTACCTGCTGCACTATGAAAACATTTAGAGGAGTAGTACTCTCTGCTAAGATATGTTTCCCCAAATGACTGTTTAAATCGCGGATACTGGATGCATTGTTTCTGTGTACATGGCACCTTCCACCTACTGTTTGAACTGAACAGTCTGGCACTACAGTTTTAGTGGTTTTGTTTCTTTTGTTTACCAGAAGCATTTCTCATCAGCCTTGTTTCAGCAGCTCTTATCAGTTTATTACCTGCTTTGCTTTGTCACTGCTGCATGTAGTGCTGGGTCAGGCATCAGTCAGACCTCTCTGGGTGTGTACAGCCTGGACGTCGGTGGGAAGTCAAACGAGTTATACTGCTTTTAAAAATCACAGCCTGAGCTTAGCACTGAACCCTGGAATCGTGCTTTTATCTTTTTTCTTTTTTTGTAATTACAAAGTCAGTCCTCAGTCTGTATTTGATGGATGAATGGATACAACACAAGCTGTGCATCCTGTCCTGTGCATGGAGTGCATTTGCTTCATCAGTTTGATCAGGGAAACTCATTCCTTATGAGATAAAAAGTAGTGCTGAGTTGCTTTTCACCAGTGGTTAGACATTTAAGTCTAGGATGATATTTAAAATACAGATACAATTTTAAACTCAGCTGATGACAAAAAGGGCTGAAAAGTATGTTTTTATGTAGACAGTAACTAACTTAATAGCACTATGATGATAAGAAGAAAGGGCTTCTTCTAGTATTGATAGATAAATTGTATTTTCATGGTCATTGTTATAGGAAAATGCCCCCAAAAAGACAAAAGACTAACTGAAATTCAAAGAATAGGAAAAACTATTTTATATACACAAGCCATACAATATGGTTCAGCATGTGAACATTTGACCAATCAGATGTAGCCATGCATTCACACCATTTGGCCAATCAGAGGAAGCCCAGCTGGCTGTCAGCTTCCCTCAGATTAACTGTTGTCAGTTCGGAGGCGACTGCGAGGTTTGCTAGTCTGATGGTTGAGGAAGGAGACCAGAGCAAGAACATTCAAAAGATGTTTTAGGTTTAGAGGCAAATGTTTTGCAGGAGGAACTGGACTTCAGTTTATTTGAGTTAAAATGTCTTGTTTGGGTAAATGCTATTTTTTATAGGTTGGGTATTCATGTACAAGGAGTTCAATGAAAGTATTCTCAAAGTAATTGATTTAATTTCTCTGTTCAGTGGGCAGTGGTTATTTAGTGTTTGGGGTCAGTGTTAGCAGTGTAGCTATTACAACAGAAAGACATAGAAACTGTGTAGCTTACATGCACTCTTCAATGTTAGTTTATTTATCTATGTCCATATGGTTATCACACATTTTCCTAATGTTATGCTGGCCTAGCAGCTTTGCAGTTATTGTCCATGTTAAAGTGATGAAAGCTGCCATCATGAAGTATGTTTGTAACAACACATAAACTGACGTCCCAAGAGGACTGGATGGGAAAACTGAGCTTGCTGCCAGTTGCTGTTAGTTTACGTTTTTCTTTGCACTTGTCCTCATTTGTACTTCTAATCTGATACTTTGTGGTGTTGTAGTTTGAATGGCTTGGCTGGAAACTGTGCAGTGTATTGTTATATGAAGTCATGACAGTGGTGAAGTCCCTTGGTTAAAAGGCAGATGTTTCACAAAGCTCCTGCTTTCTATTCATGCCATTTGCCCCCCACCTAGCTTTTACAAACACAGCAGAGCACAAGTCAATTTAGATTTAAGTATGTAAGTCAAACTCAACAAATTCAGGATTTGGAGTTTGTTGAGTTTAGCTTACATACAAAAACTACCAAACCTGTTTGTAAAAGCTAAGTGGGGGGCAAATGACATGAATAGAAAGCAGGAGCTTTGTGCAACATCTGCTTTTTAACCAAGGGACTTCACTACTGTCATGAGTTCATGTCACAATACACTGCACACATTACTTTTAGGCCCCGTCCACACGGAAACGAAGCCGAGTGTAAATGCACAAATACTTTGTCAAACCGGTGTATCGTCCACACGAAGCCGGCATTTTGGGGTGTGAAAACGATCATTTTTTAAACCAGGTCCCAGAGTGGATAGATTTTAAACCGGTACGTTTTCCGTTTCCGTGTGGACGGTCGGATCCGTTAAGTTTCTAAAACGCTTGCGTCATAGCTCTACCTCTCGATAAATACGCATGCGCCAAACTCAGAAAATGACTACAACTATGGCGCCGTACAGTGTTGCGTGTGTATCGCTGAAACTAGTCACCCTGTTATCGCTATAACCGCAAAGTATACTTCTTCTGCATTATCACCGTGTTCACCAAACATATATGGAAAGCACAATACGCCACTTCATGTTCTATGTTTACATCGTATCAGATTTCTGCGCATGCCTAAAGTCCCGCCGCCAGTTTCCGTTACGCCGTCACAGCACCACCAACAGGCCTGGCATGTGTTTTACATCGTTTTCAGTCGTTTCAGGTGAATTCGTGTGGACGGTCACATTTACTGAAACGGCTCCGTGTGGACGAAGAACGTTTTGGAAACGATACGCGTCTCGGCTTCGTGTGGACGGGGCCTAAGTCTCATCAACATGGATGTTAAAATCCAAGGTTTTCCAGCAGAACACCACATAGTACCAATATGATCAATACTATTAACTTCACCTGTCAGTGGTCATGATGTTGTGGCTGATCGGTGTATACATATGTAAAATTTTGTTCACAACTGTACCTACCAGTAAAATATGAATATAGAATAGAATAGAATAGAATG
>OMNN01099929.1:32150-42710 GCA_900302755.1 Chromis chromis | reverse complement strand
GCTCTAGTGTTTTGTGAATCCTGGATCAATGCACTTTGCAGCTTTATAGCTCCCCAATAATGTGTCGAGCCAGATGAAAATGCTTCACACAGACAGTGTAAGTGTGTGTGTGTGTGTGTGTGTGTGTGTGTGTGTGTGTGTGTGTGTGTGTGTGTGTGTGTGTGTGTGTGTGTGTGTGTGCGTGTGTGCGTGTGTGTAGACTTTTGAATTTGCAATGAACTTTTTTCTCACCTTCTGCCTGAGTTACAAGAAATAGAGGATGCACAGATTGTAAAGATACAGCAGAGATACGTTTTGCTGAGGTGTGACAAGAGAGGTGAGAACTCAGGGGAGATTACAATGGTGGTATCAGTGTGCAAACTGTTCCTGTAAAGTAAAGTGGCATTTAAGGCACTAAAAACACAGTGAGGATGCTTTTGAAACTAACACCACAAGCATATATAGTCAAAGAAGAAGAGGGTAGGGTTTTCTTAAGAGTCTGTCTGCATATTTAGTTTTGTTGTCATGCTGCAGAATACGTTTGGGACCAATCAGACGCCCTCCTGGTGTTGTTGCATGATGCATAAGAATCTAAAAATCTTAAGTGCCAATAACCTTTACAGAGCGCTGTGTACACCGATCAGGCATAACATTATGACCACCTGCCTAATGTTGTATTGGTCCCCGTTATGTGGTCAAAAATGCTCTGAACCATTGGGCATGGACAAGAGGACCTCTCAGGGTGTCCTATGGGGTCTGGCACCAGGACGTTGGCAGTGGATCCTTTGGGTACGCTGGCTTGTGCAGTGGGGCCTCTGTCAATCAAACTTGTACCACTGCATCCTGTTGATGCTTGATCAGAATGGGGTCTAGGAAGTTTGGAGGTCAAATCAATATCTTGGACCATTGTCATGTTCCTCAAGATGTTCCTGATTGTTTGATGTTTTTTGCCATGTGGTGGGGTGCATTGTCCTGCGGGGGTAAGCCAGTGACATTTGGGATTTCCATTTGCATGAGAGAGTGTGCTTGTCCTGGGACAATGTTTATTTGGGTGTCTAAGTCTCATCAACACGGATGCCAAAATCCAAGGTTTTCCAGCAGAACACCACATAGTACCATTATGATCAATGTTATTCACTTCACCTGTCAGTGGTATAATGTTGTGGCTGATCGGTGTATCATTTCACTGAAAACAGAAGAAGTAGTTGGTTTCACACACCTTTGGTAAAGTCTGCTGCTGTGTCACAATTTGGTTATTATCTTTATCCCGAGAGGGACATAAGAACATTGATATCAGTCTCAAGCTTTTATATTACCTAAATGAAGTATGGGTGTGTTGTATTATATCCTAAAGACTCAATCAAGGTGCAAAAGATTTACTATTGCTTGTAAATCTGTGTGATTGTGAAATTTAAGGCGTCTTAATGAGCTGAACAGTAAGACTGCACTGTGTCACTTTCTAAAGAAATTTATAGAATGAATCAACCTGAAGCGATTACAGTGTGTGTGTTGATCTGCATTACTCATGTTGTGGGGTTATAAATCCAATTACACAGCCACATTGTGGGCACTCGCTGCCTGTTTGGGGTCAAAAACAAGTCCTTACAGTGTAAATGATTACATTTTAGGGTGAAGGTTTGGTTTACAGTTAGGGTAAGCTTAGACTGTGGGTTTGGATGAGGCAAAAATTGAGTGTGGTCAGAGCAGGTCTCGAGGAAATAAATGTAACTCAGTGGCATGCCAAGAAAATGTGGCAACAGAAGCTATAGCCAGCAATTCTGCACAGATATACTGGTTAAGTGGATGTATTCAGAGGGTTGTTTATCAAGAACATTTAACTAGCACCTCAAAATGTGGCAAACTTACATTTATACTACACTCGGCTAAACATGTCTTTGATGCAGCTATAAACTGTGTTTTTATGTGTCATTATATTTTATATGAGGGTGTGCAGTGTGAATGCTGTCAGTTGTGGCAAAAAACCTACGCTGAATGATCCCATTTCATGATTTCCTTTCTCTGGCCCACAACACTGGCATGGTTGGCTGCTGTTTTCTGCTGAAAGACTGACTGTACAACTAGCCAGAATCAAATGATTCACAATGTTACACAGGCAAGGTTGGCCACTGGTGACCATAGTAGAACAGTTAGTGCCTAAAAGGTCAGATATTTCCTTTGGCAGTCCATGGAGCTAAATAGTGAACAATGGACTTTTATTATCTACCAGGTGGACATAGTTCTAAATAAATGCTTGTGTGATTCATGTCAGCTGGATGTGACCACATTAGCTTGACAGATAATTATTGCACCCATCAGCCACAATACTGTGTAGCTCCTTCTCCTGCCGCCAAAACAGCTCTGACCTGTCAGTGAATTGACGGGGACCTCAGGGGGTTTCTTGTGGTGTCTGGTGCCTTCATGGATCAAGCTTTTTCTGGCGCATCCCGTGGAGACTCAATTGGATTGGGATCTGGGGAACTTGGAGCGTTACAGCCCCTGGTGTACCCTTTGTAGCCTCACTGTGGGGAGATGACTTGTGTGGATTTTTGATTATGTTTGGCTGAAGAGCATCTCCAGACCCCACCTGCCTGTCAGCTTGGCTGGTTGGACCACCACCCAGTTCTCCCCTCCAATCGAACTGCAGCATTCCCCACAACAGAGTTTAAATCTGCAGCTGAACTCTCAGTCGTGGCTGCTGCGATTTAATGTGAGCAGCTCTCTTCTTTACAGTATTACCAGCTTTTTTTTGTCGTGAATTATGTCACTTACCACTAGATTGCTTGACCGAAACCAAAACAACTGGTTTTATGTTCTTCCCTTAACCCTAGCTGTAACATGGAGGCTGGATCAATGCATTGCGCTCTTGGTCATGTTCCTCAAGTAGTTTTTGTGATGTGGGAAGTGAATGTTGCTGCCATTGGTGAGTGCTGTAGTGAGTATAAGTGTGCTTGGTTTGCACCAATGTCATCCACATGAAGCCAAGCTTTCCCAGCAGTACATGGCTTTGTAATGAGATGATCAATGTTACTCACTTCACCTGTCAGTGGTTTTAACATTGTGGTTGATGTCAGTGTTGTAATAGCGGCTTGTTTTCTCCAAGTGGCTGTTTTAAGAAACACACACGAGATTGATATTGATCTTCTCTTCTTACTCTTCTTCTTTCCTAAAATGTGAAACTCCTTCAGAGACCCTCAGAGCACTGCTGCATTTCACTCGCACTGCGGTAAATAGGCTTCTCTGAAAGGCCAGTTAGCTCTGCTCTGCTCATCCCTATTTAATGATCCCACAGTGAAACAGGATCAGGAAGCGAGACTTAGGAAGGGTCCGCAAGGACCTCGAGATGGAAAATAATGGGTCGTAGAGTGTAGACATCCATTACGTGGTCTGTTTCCTGAAAGATTCAGGAGTCATCAGTCCCAAATAGCATCTTATGTGTCTCTGACAGGATGCACTCATTTACACCAGACAAACTGGGTCCAGGTAAATGAAGATTCTCAGACATCAGAATATCAACGGGATATAATGTAGACCTGAAACAAGGAGTTGATTGATCGATTTGTCTGCGGAAATATATATTAGTCTGACACTAATTTGATAACGGATTGTTCCTGTAAGTAAAACATTTCCAAACACTTCCTGATTCCAACTTCTCAATGGCCAAGGTTTGCTTATTTTCTTTCTCTTATGTAATATTGAGCAAATTGATACTATCAGCTGTAGCGTTAATGCAATGGGATGGGTGTTACAGACAAAACAACAAATAAATTATTCAATAAAGTAATCTGCAGATTCAATATAAATGGAACAATTGTTACATGCAATCAAAAAAATCATTTGAGTTTTATTCTTTAAGATATTTTGCTACCGACTTACAAGTGAAGATGCCTTTTGGTGTCAAGATACAGTAAGTAGTCAAAAGTAGTTAACCCTCCAGTTCTCTTTGTTTCAGGGCTCGTACAGTTTGCAGGTCTGTGGATGAATGTGTCTGTGCAACATGCAGTGTATATGCAACAGTGTTCTGTATGCATCTGTTTATATAGTGCATGTGTGAACTCATGCTGATTAATATGTCCAAAAGCGTGGTCACGGTATGTGCCTTCAAAGCTTCTTATGATTCTCTGTTCTCTTAAATAACCAACACGATCCTGTGCACTGTCTCTGGGCTGCTCTTTAACCACAGACTGATACATTAATATGCTCCTGTTTAAGGAGAGCCTGACATGTCATCAGTTTTGGCCCCACAAGCCTGCAGCGCTTGGAGAGGACAGCCTGTGATTTGTGTCCCTATCTGTAGGGCTTAAGGTCTGCCGAAAGGACCATAAGAGGCAGGGTGGCATGAAGGAACACAGTCAGGGTGGTAATGTGGGGGTGGGACAACAATGGTGAAGACGATTGCAGAGCATATGATGATACATGTGTGTTTGAAATGTTTCTGGCACCACCGCATGATGAATTAAGTGAGCAACAACTTTGCGTCGAGCAAGGGACACATTTGTCACTGTGTTTGTTAGTGTGTTTTATGCCAGTAGGAGTAAGATTCATTTTTCTACACATATTTATTGAAATGACAAATCATTGCAGGCGTAAGGTCTGTTTCCTGGTCAAAAGCCAAGACTGTTAAGAGAGTGCTGTGAGCTTTGACTTTCATACTTCTGCAGACATCTTTCGCTATTATTTACTGCAGCTTTTTGAAACATTCATGTGATCCAAGTTAGACTTTAAATTTAAAACAGACTCCACCACACAACTGATAACTTGCACAGAGATGAGTTCTTCTCAAATATTAACACTCAGTACTTCAGCTGATAAAGTCTCCACTTTAAACAGGTGTAAAGACACTTGATGAAAGTCTGCTCTATAATGATGAGCACAAACTCAGATTACAAAATGAATTATGGTTGCATAATGGTTGCATAACTCTTAAACTTTCTTTCCATTCATGCATATATAAATAAAGCAACATAATATCGGCATTTACGCAAGATTAGTTGACAATATATTGTTTTAGCCATCAAACTGTCATTTGTGAAGTCATGTTAAAGGCTGTGGTGCTGCAGTGAATTTTTGTTTCCTTATTGACTATTTTTAATTTTGAAAGTATCACAATTGTTTAATAGCAAACAATTTGCACATCATTAAAATCTTAGTTACTAATTAAGACATTTAGTAAGTTTTGAAACTACTATGAGCTTTGGAAGAAGTTAACACACAAACCTGAAAGTAGCTGAGTAGGAGTTATATATCACATAACTTTATCACTAGATGGTTTGAGTTTGATGTCAATTATTCTGCTGAAAACAGTAGGTGATGGGCAAAAGGACAAGGAAGTGGCTTTTGGTCAGTCTTGCAATCGTAGTTGCAATCTATAGGTTGAAAAAGAAAAAGGAAGCTGAGGACACACCATCTCTGACATGTGTACATGTTAGTTCTGACTTTGTGTATGTTTTTGTGAGTATAAACGCAATCCATAAATACCTAAGCTTTGCCCTCCATCGTGTGAAGTCAGTGAGAATCCAGTCACAATGCAGGCAACACCAGTTGTGCAATTTCAAAAATTCACACAACCTCAAATAACATGATTACTTCCTAAAAAGTCATGGAACATCTGATATTGTTTCAGAGATGATGACTCTGTCTCATTATTGTGCCACAGAGATCAACATCTTCTAAGATAAAATCACAGTTTTCAGTTTGCATGCTTCCAGCTTCTTCCTCTCCGTCCGCCTTTCTGCAGGTGTATCTGTAGATCACCATGTGAACAAACACGTCCGTGCAAGTTTAGCCAGTTAATGAGCATGTAGACAACACAATTTGACCTGTGTCTGGTTCCTCTGGTTGTCTGATATGGCCCGGCTCTGGACTTGCTCCCTCAGGCCCTTCTTACATTGTCTCGAGCTCATTAGTTTCAGTCCAGGCCCTAGCAACAGGGAAACATTTACACCAATGTACAAAAGCATTCAATCAGCACAATCCATTAATTAGGCCACTGTTTGTTGGATATTACATGGAGGAAATGGAGAATTGTTGATAGAGGAGAAGAGCAAGGTGACGGAGAAGCTTAGCGGACCAGCTGCTGCCTCTCTCTGCCCAGGATGAATCAGCAGCCAGCTGCTGCTGTCTGAGCTGCCTGTCTGCAGTCTGTCATACCAGGTCAATGCAACAAAAAGTTGTGGTTTTGTCGTGCAACATTGTGTAGGTCTGTATTTAGGACACTGAAACTTGAAGGCGTGCTCACACCGAGCTTGCTTTGTTGGAGACACGTGTTGACATTTGGTAAAGCCGAGCAGAACGAGATGAACTGCGGCCTCAGCTGAGACTGATACTGAACAGCACAGTCCTGTTCTCATCTTTCGGCACTTTCATCATTTTAACAAGAAAGTGCTGACAGTTCCATTGTATTTGCCGTTACGCAAGTTTGATTCGGCTTCATCCTGCAGCTAGAGTGTTTAATCTTATATAATCAAAACTTGGGAATGTTGCTGATTAATTAGTCATTTATTTAGTCTTTAAAATGACATACTAATCTCAAATACCATAAGATTGATTAGCTTTCCAAAGTAAATCCTGATCTTGTGAAAAAATCACCAAAATGGCTGGTATCAGAGAGCAAAAGAGTCAAAGACAACATTTCTCTCAACACAAAATTATCTTTTACTATAGAAATACTTGAGCAAAATCTAAGATAAGGAGACAACACAAAGGATTGTCAAAAGAGCAACAAAGAAAGGTAGCAAAACTGTGTTTTGTGGGTGTTTGCACTGTTAGTGGCACTGTTCTGGATGAGTTGTAATGCTGAGGATGGGTGATGAGGAAAGAGGAAAGATGGTCAAACCAAACAACAGTTATGCTCATCAAACCTCCTCAGGATAAGCCAAAGTGAAAAACTGCAGTGCCAGAAATTAGCTGCAGCATAAGTGACCGACAACCCTGATGGTTTTTGTTCTGGTTATTTGATTTGGGACAGTAAACAGACTGAAGACCACTGTAGGTCTTGTTAGAGATGCAACTCTCTAGTGTTTTCAGGGCTTTACATGTGTAATCTGGTAGGACCGAGGACTGTATCTAACCCAAACCCTCTCTTTCTTCAGATTGCAGGCTTCATCAACGCCATTCATCCATTTTGCGGCGACACGGAGAACCTGACAGCTTTCCGTTTCTACGCCCTCAACCCCATCGTGGATCCCTGGGTCTTCATCATCTGCCGCAAGTCTGTGTTTCGCCACTTACGCTCTCTGCTGAGCTGCCGCTTCAGCAAAGGAGCTGTGAAGACGACAGCGGCGCACTGTGCTCTGTCTTTACCCCTCGACAACGCCATACAGCACAACCCCCCAGATGTGACTGTAAATCCACAGAACAACATGTACTCCAGTCTGCCTCTATGACCCAGAGTAACCTTCAGCTGGAGACTGAGAGACATGTGAATACAAGATTCCTGCACTCATCATTTTAAGGCAAAAAGACAAACGAACACCTGCCACAATGGAACTCTTCTATACATGGCTGTTGCAGTTCCCCTATCAACAAACTTTGGAAAAAAATGATTGCACTTGATCCTAATGTTCCATTGACTCATGGAAGCTGTTTCCATGCTGCAAGAAAGGTTGCACCATAAAAACAAACAGCACTGTGACTTAGCAGCAAGGAACACATCGAACCATATCATGTCCATGAATAATATACTGTACAATTAGAATATATGCACTTGGGTAAATCTATATGGATAAATAATATGCATGAATGTATACTATTCTTCTTTCCTCTCAGTCAATTGGCATTTTCTTTAGACACATTGTTGATGGATTCTCCACATCTTCAGCATCTATGACCTGAGATGCAGCTCAACATGAAGATGATCTGCTTGTACAGTTTATTTCTGTGTCGTCACTGGAGTCGGTGACATGTTGATGCATTTTACCCGACCAGTGTGCTCACAATGATAATGCTAGCGTGCTGACGTTCAACAGGTACAGTATTAACAATGCTCATTACTTAATTTAACAAATATGTCGTCATGAACCGAGGTGTTGGACAAAATATTATGATGGTGCTCAATGAAAAGCTAAGGACTCCACCAGTCAGCACCATAGATTATGACCAAATTTCATGGCAGTCCAATCCATTTGATAGCTGTCAAAGCATTTCAGTTGAAGTCAGAGTGCAGGACGTTAACATGTAAATTAATGTTGGCTGCTTTCACATGCTGCTCATTAATTCTTTAAGTGGCAGGGAAATCTGAGCAGACATTCCCGCATTGGTGCAGCGGTAATGATGTGTTTAATGTCAGCCAGCAATGATCGGTTTACCAGAGCTGAAGAGGGCTGCAACTGTAGCAACAGAGGTGGAGAAAGTTACAGCAACTAGGAGTACGGTGCAGCATATGGCGGAAAAACCAAGGAACCATCTGAAAACGTTTCTGATGCCTGAGATTAAAAAAAAGTAACTCGATGTTGAGAGGAAGGGCTATGGTCACAAACAAAGAAATCAATGGACGGTGATGCCAGAAGGGAGAGACAATAATTCCTCACTGCAGATTTCAGACCAAAAATGTCGACCTCATGGTGGCATCAGAGGAAAGCTCAGGAAATCTACAAGAGGGTTCATGTTCCAGAGAACATGAATGTCCGTAGAGAATTTCATGGCTTTTCATGCAATAGCTGTTATTATTTCATCATGGATCAATGTGGGGAACCAGTAAACCAACATTGCTGTCTCTAGTGTGAAACCACTATGACTAAAATAGTAGTTTTCCAAAACACAAACTATGAATTTAAACTAGTTTTCTCTAAGGGTTACAGATTGTCTTGACACAAAGGGCTGGTTAAATAGGCTAAATAAGCCATGTGTGCTCCTTGACAGACTCCTTTTAACCTTTTACGCCCTAAGTACTCCATCTGCAGCACAAAGAATGTGAAAATGTAATATATGCATTGGTATATTAGAATTTCATCTTTATAGTTGTTGTGCTCAGTTTCAAAAAAACAGGAACAACCTGTTGAAAAATGATCAAAGCAAAGTAGAAACTGTCTTAGATTAACATTAAAGGAGTGATGGAAAGTTAAACCTGACTTCTAATCTTCTGTGAAGAAATTAGATCAGTTTGGTCTGAGATTTGCATTAAAAAGCCACTTTATTCTAAAATTAGGCTTATTTGCTAGCAGTGCACAGTCATTGCATTGCACCTCACCTCTTCATTCTCACTGATTTCTAAGCTACCTACTATGATTGTGAATGTCCCTTTAAGAGCCTCTTGCTTTGAAAGAAATCTCTGCTGCTGCTGCTATATGCACTGTGAGAATTACTCTTTTGTTGTTGTGACTGTAAATGCATTTAAATGTAGCATATATGTACGCCATTTCACTGTGCTATAATGTTGTGAATTCTTATAATTGTGCTGGTTTACGCAACGGTTTGCAAAAATCTAGGGTTTACAGACGTGGTGATATGAGTTCATTTAACTGGCTGTGTTTCACATTCACCATTTGCTTATGCTTAGTCATGCATGACCTGACGTGAGTCTGACACGTTACCGCCTGCACATTTTGTTCTTTGGGAGGATGAGCTGTACATCTATGAAAATGAATGAAAGAATGCATTTTTAGAAAAAAATAAAAAATAGTATTCATTCCATGGTACACATTTTGTTCATGTGAAATAAAATATTAACAAAAAGAAAGAAACTGTCTCACAATTATGTTTGTGCATGAAACAAATAAGTTTTCTGCAGAAATTGTGATTTTCTTCATCCCCTGTCAGACCTGAGCACATTTGCTGTCTGGTTAAAGTCGGTGAAATGTAAAGCACTGTCAAGAGAAATGGTAAAAAAGTTTAGCTTGTTTTTCTGTTGTTACAACCCTTGGCGACAGATAAAAATGTATTTAACATTCGGTCATTTGGAGCATCTCATTTTTGAAACAATTGGGAAGGTTTTAAGTGTAGTCATGATATATGGCACTCAGATCGTGGATATATTATCAGTTTTCAGATTGAAGGTTGTCAGAAAGAAAAGCCTGATCCAACAGCAACACTGAGCTTTCATGATTAGGTTTACCATTATGGAGAAAACAACATGAAATTTTAGAGGGTGTTGTCTGAAATATCTTGTTTTTGTGGGCAAAATATGTTTGTGTTGTGAATTAATTAACCTTTTTAGCAACCAGACAACTTGATGCAACCTATGGATACCAGATTGGTGGGTTTGAATTTGAATTTGGTTTGACAAAATCTAAAATGTGACATATTTTAACAGAAAGCATTAAAAACTGACATTTAAAACTGTTTCAGGACCTGTTTTTAATTTAAAAAAAAATGGGATGTAACATTTACAGTTATGACAGTTCCTTATGTAACACCTCAATCATATAGTTTGCCATCTTTATGTGGTGGGGAATACAGCAGGTGCAGCTGAGTGCAGCTTGCCCTGCCTCTTTACCAATTACTGCATCAGGGCCAGGCTATATAAGCCAGGTGATTTCCTTTGTTCTCCCTCTGCTTCCTGATCTCTGTCCCTGCTGTGGCTGTGGCTGTTGGTGTTTGGTGCCCCTGGTAGGTGAAGAAGCTGTTCCATATATACTTCCCTCGTGG
>OMNN01099929.1:1812-32130 GCA_900302755.1 Chromis chromis | reverse complement strand
ACCAGATTGGTGGGTTTGAATTTGAATTTGGTTTGACAAAATCTAAAATGTGACATATTTTAACAGAAAGCATTAAAAACTGACATTTAAAACTGTTTCAGGACCTGTTTTTAATTTTTTAAAAAATGGGATGTAACATTTACAGTTATGACAGTTCCTTATGTAACACCTCAATCATATAGTTTGCCATCTTTAGAAACTCATGATGTTGGTAAATATTGACATGAAAGCCTCGTAGAACTTAAGAGCAGCAGAGCAGTGACTAGTGCAGCAGCACCACTGTGTGGTTAACTAGTGAACACTTCCACAACTGCATGTACATTTCTGAGTCAAAGTTTTTCATGCAACCGCTCTTCAGAGACCATTACAGCAGCGGAAAGGATTAATTTGAAGTGCTATAAATCACTACAAACCCTGATTTGCCTCCCATGGCAGAGTTGCTCAACAAAACATCACCCAAGGGAGAAACAGCAACCGTTCACTCACAGGAGTAATTAGGATGTGGCTCAGTGTGGTTAGTTTTGATCAGCCACTGAGATAAGTGACTAACGGCAACAACATTGTGGTGGGGTTTCTCTTAAAATTACCATATGTTCTGGAGAAAGGACGTCATGCAGATCAACCATGAGATGAGCTTTTTTGATTATGATAAAATTGTTCTGGTTTTACGTCATGGAAATTTATCTAGCCACTTTTAAAGCGCTCTTACCCAACATGCAACTATAAGTTTGAGTGACCATTCAGTATAAAGTATAAAGCAACCTGGAACCCAAAGTACACAAAACATCCCAAGGCTTTAGTGATAATTGCTCAAAATAATGTGGAATAGTTTGTCGTTTTACTGTTTATACTCACATATTGCATGGAACATCTATGAAATTATAACTAATCTGAAAGTGATTTAATCCTAACTTCAGTTTTCTGTGACTTGATTAAAAATCTATATGTGCCCAACATGTCTTGAATCTTTTAGTCCAGACATTAGATGCTTCATGCTCAACCTGCATCAGCACTTTGAACTGGTTTCATCAGGTCATCTCTGCATCATTTATGAATGAGAGATTTTACTATAAATAAAACATATATCATTTATGTATCTGTGAGTACACTGGGGAACACACCATCCTGACAGCAAATGATACCACACAGAATCGTTCTTTTATTTTTTTGTGACCACTGAGCACATATCAATCAGAGCTTTTAAAAACAATCATGCCAGATATTTGTTCGTCTGTGAGAGGAGAACTCAAATCCCAGCGTCTAAATATCAACACACAGGAGCTCTACGAGTAGCTTCCTTCCTTGAACAGTTTGATCACGATGGCTTCATGCGGCTGCAGTTCGACCGTGTACAGAGACGTCGAGCCCAAGCGATCCATCCCCGTGCTGGTGACAAACACTCCGGCATCAGGTAGACTCGAGGCCCAGTTGGGATCCAGAGCGTGAACCTGAGGCCCGACATTGAGCAGAATGAGGAAATGGACGCAACCCCATGAGCGCAGGAAGGCCAGGACTGGAGGAGATGACGATGGAGAGGAAATGGTGGAGTTCGAGGAGCTAGAAGTGGTGTTGAAGGGGAGGAAGGTGAAGCTGCCGTACAGGAGAGCTTCTTCTCTGGATCTGGAGCGGCTCAGGGAGGTGAAGAGAGCCGCAGCCGCACGTTTGTCCTGAGGGGTGGACACACGTGAGAAAGATATATATAACTTGCACATTCATTCACAGGATGCATTCAGGCGTTTGTAAAGTAACAGCTGGCTATATTACTCACTGCCTGGGTGTCTGATGGCTCATCAGTCTCTGAGTCCACCTTCAGAAACACGTGCTGTATAGAAAAAAGGTTTTATTTGGTATCATGAGCTTATAAAATGAATTATTAATGAACTTGAATACTCAGACAAGGCTCTACCTGCGTTTGGTCGAGCTCTTCGTCATACTGGACTGCAGGCGATCCCGGCAGAGTCATCATCAGCACCATGAGGAGCTTCTTCAAGTCACGAGATGTTTTACCTCCAACCTGCAGAAAACATCGCAGCTGTGTAACAACAGACTCCCAAAGCCAAAGAGCTGAGAAATTATATTGTTAACTCCTCGTTATTCACCAAAAGCTAAGACAATTGGTATACACCGATCAGGCACAACATTAGGACCACTGACAGGTGAAGTGAATAACATTGATCATATTGGTACTATGTGGTGTTCTGCTGGGAAACCTTGGAGTTCGCCATCCGTGTTGATGAGACTTAGACACCCAAATAAACCTTGTTCCACAACAAGCACACTCCCTCATGCAAATGGAAATCCCTAATGTCACTGGCCTAAACCCGCAGAAAAATGCACCCCACCACACGGCAAAAACATCAAACAATCAGGAACATCTTGAGGAACATGACAATCACCCAAGATGTTGATTTGACCTCCAAACTTCCTAGACCCCATTCTGATCAAGCATCAACAGGATGCAGTGGAACAAGTTTGATTGACAGAGGCCCCACTGCACAAGCCAGAGTACCCAAAGGATCCACTGCCAACGTCCTGGTGCCAGACCCCATAGGACACCCTGAGAGGTCCTCTTGTCCATGCCCAATGGTTCAGAGCACTTTTGACCACATAAGGGGGACCAACACAATATTAGGCAGGTGGTCATAATGTTATGCCTGGTCGGTGTATTTTACAAATGTTGAAAAAGCCTGGAATCAACATGCACAACATTTATTGTGTCCGATACTGGATAAACATCTACATAATATAGATATTTAACTACTTACAATTTATATTTGTGTCCATACTTGCCACCTATCTGCTCTGTGTAAACACTGCCTGCAGTTCAGCCTAACTCAGACTGTTTGTCAAAGTTGAACCACTAATGGCTTCCTAGTTGCATCAAGCAGTGCAGAACGCCATGCCCAACAACCATTTGAAAGGTCAACTTTTTTTAATTGTAGAAAATCACTTCCAATGCAGTGAATAGAGTTTGAAAATTCTGGATGAGGGAAGAATAAAGTGAAGCATCCAACTCAAGCCATGTCTGAATTAAACATATTTGCTCATAAAATAATACAAATGAAGAGATTCCAATGTACAGCACTTTTTAAGAATTGTATTATTGGGCCGGTTTTCTCATTTTTCCCATTAATTTGTTTTATTCATTTTTGTACTGTGCTGTTCTTTTGTGCTGCCATGGGATCTTAGGATTGGATTTACAACAAGACATTTTAAACAGTGTCAGTATTTGGATCTGAATAACAACCCCAGTGCCTGAAACAACAAACAGTTTGTGCTGCCCTTAATCCTCTTATTTAATCTGTGATGTTGCACTAATGTTCAGTTCCCTAATTCATCTGAATAAGTAGACTTTATACTGATACAGAGCGAGCGCCTGATCCAGGGAATGTAGTGGATAAAGTTAGCTAGTGGATGTTTCTGTCATGTTTATGTTTTTGTGTCACCTTATTATAGATGATGCTGTCATATTGTAAAGTTTCATCCTGGTAGATTCATTTGTAGAGAATGAACCAGGGTTGTGCAGTTAAATATTCTGTAATGAGCAGATTATTTGTTGCACTGTTTGGTAAAAGAAACAGCTGAAAGGTCATTTTGGGACTGTGCAACATGAGTTGTGTGTTTATGTACTAGTTAGGCTTCTTCTTTACCACAGAACAATAATGAAGCACATGAGCCACATGATTTTCAATCAAGAGTCTTATTAGTTTAAGGATGGCCTGTATCCTTATTGCAAACACAACAAATGACATAGGTGAGATACAGGTGAAGGTTGAGGCTTTGTAACAGGATGATTATTAACACACTGGACGTCCAAACTAGAGCCAGTTATTGTTTTTATAATGTATATTTTTTGGGGGAGAGTTTTTCCATTTTATTGGAGAGAGACAGAGTGAAAGTGGGGGTAGAGAAGAGAGTGACATGCAGCAAATGGTCTTGAGCCGGACTCGAACTCATGACCGCTGCTGGAGGACTGAGCCCATATGGTATCGCCTTAACTCAGGGAGCTAAACAGCGGCCCGAGCCAGTTATTGTTTACAATAAATGCAAATTCTGTGGAAATAAAATTATGCAAGGCAGGCATTCCCACTTTTTTTATTATTATTATTATAATAATAAAATAATTTAGATTTTTATTATATTAGTGTTTTAAATGACTAATGTTCAGTGTTACGTGTTTGAAGATTAGGGCAGTGGCACAGTTTTCATGGAGTCCATTGGATTTGAAATGAAACTATGATTGCTATGTTCAAGTGATCGCTTTGAGCCTTGATGAAATTGTTTAAGATTTTGGGAAATATGTGTATTGGCTTTCTTGCTGAGAGGTAGATGAGATGATTTAAGTTTAAATCACCCCATTTGAACATTTATTAACTTGTTATATCTTGTCTGTTAAATCTGCTCACAAACAAAAAGGTAAAAACTAATTTTTGTAATTACACACAATCCCGCCTGCCTAATACTGTATAGTTCACCCTTGCGCCACCAAAACAGCTCTGCTCTATCCAGTTATGGACACTGGACCTCTGGGGGCGTCCTGTGGCGTCTGGCACTGGGACATTGTCAGCAGATCCGTTAGGTGTTCTAGGTTGTGGGTTTGGCCTCAGTGGATCAGATTTGTACCAATATTCTGTGGATGTTCGATCGGATTGAGATCTGTGGAGTTAGAGCCTGGGCTTTGGGCTTTGTGGTGATCTTCGAGCCATTCCTGAGCAGTTTTTGCAGTGTGGAAGGGAGCTTTGGCCTGCTGGACCTACTGTTTGGGACTGCTGTATTTTTTATTGCATGACTGATTGGTCACAGCTGAGTCACTTAAGGCTTCTTGGTTGTGCTGAGGACATTGGAATTTTTTTTTTTTTTTTACAGAATCAGGTTAGTGTAAATGCTTAATTATTTATTTATTTATTTTTTTACCAATACTGGAAGGAGCATGATGACTCCACATGCTATGGATATTTAACTACTTACAGTATATTTTTAATATGTTTCCACACTTGTCACCTATCTCCCTACCGTTGTGTAAACACAGCCTGCAGTTCAACCCAGTTCAGCTGAGCCACTAAAGGCTTCATGGGGGTATCGAGGAGCACATAATTTTTATTTTTTTTAAGAATCTGGTTAGAAGAAAAATTGTATTTTTGGAAACGGGTGCAATAGAGTGATTCTGAGGAAATATCAAGATTTTAAGCTTCCATTTGGTTAAGTTTCCCAGCTGAACGGCGCTTCACAGGTTTGTAGTTGGAAAAACTGTTGGCCACTGTCATCACAAATGGACTAACCTCACAATGTTTCACAGTGTACAGGGGGACTAGACAAGGATGCCCACTCTCTCCATTCCTTTTCACATTATTCATTGAACCCTTTGCTGCAGCCATCCACCAAAACCCCAACATCCAAGGAATTCAAACAACAAATAAACATCAGAAAATTAGTCTCTATGCCGATGACATACTATTGTTTTTTTTACAAAATCCTCACACTTCACTGCAGGAAACAATTATTCTTATAGAAACATTTTCCAACATCTCCAATTATTCCATAAACTGGCACAAATCTTTAATCCTCCCACTACAACGTAACAGCTGGGATGTGGAAGCCCACACTCCACCTATTCCTTTATGCACAAGCCACATCACATATTTAGGTATCAATATCTCCCCCAGGCTGTCAGAGTTGTTCAACCTTGATCACACTCCACTACTCAAAACAATAACAGACAATCTCCTCCGCTGGATGAACCTCCCACTTTCCATAACCGGTAGAATAGCAATAATTAAAATGACAGTATTACCCAAAATCAACTATGTTTTCACTATGATTCCATCCCAACCCACCCTCTCCTGGTTTAAATCTCTAGACTCAATGATTACCAAATTTTGCTGGAAAAACAAGAATAAAATTAAGTACACTCCAAAAACCCAAATCACAAGGAGGACTAGCAGCACCAAATTTCTATCACTATTTTCTCGCTAATCAACTACAATACATATTCAAATGGATTCACCCCCAATGGTCAGACAGCACTTGGTTAGACATTGAACAATTAGCTTGTAACAATTTAAACATTTCAGATTTACCATTTCATAACGATCATTTCTGAACCTAGGTCCCAGAGTGCAAAGATTTCAAAACGCCGTTTACGTGGCACCGTTGTTACGCCCTGTCCACTCCTTTTTATGACACGTCATAGCTCCACCTCTCGATAAATGCGCATGCGCCAAACTCAGAAAATGGCAACAACTATGGCGCCGTACAGTGTTGCATGTGTACTGCTGAAGCTAGTCACCCTATTATCGCTATTACAGCAAAATATACTTCTTCTGCATTATCACCGTGTTCACCAAACAAATATGGAAAGCACAATACGCCACTTCATTTTGGAAATCATGTTCTATGTTTACATCGTATACAGATTTCTGCGTTTGCCTAAAGTCCCGCCGCCAGTTTCCGCTCGTTTCTGTTACGGCGTCATAGCGCCACCAACAGGCCTGGCATGTGTTTTACATAGTTTTTAGGCGTATCGAGTGAATTCGTGTGGACGGACACATTTACTGAAACAGCTCCGTCTTTATGAAGAACGTTTTTGAAACTATAAGCGTTTTGGCTTCGTGTGGATGGGGCCTCAGTTTTATCTGGTCCTGCCTTTTTGTTTTTTTGATTATGTTTCATTTCGCAAACACGTGATTTTTATTGTCGTCCCTCAGGGCTCTTTTACTCTTTATCTACTTTTATTTTTTTCTGTATTATATTTACATGTTTTTCAATAAAATGAGTTAAATTTAAAAAAAGAAAAAAAAAGGAAAAGGTGTTAGAAAGGTCAACATCTGATGATTCTTTCTGCTTGTCTATCTTTTTAAGAGAGACAGTTTCTTTGATGAGTCGCGTAAAGTCATTTTGACAAAATATCCTGTTTTTATGCTTAGATGTGGTTGTTCTCCCCGACAAAATTGAAAGTCACACAATTGGTTCAAGGACCGTCAGAAAGTTGAAAATCTTACCATTTTCCTGTTTTTACAATTTCTGGTCATGATAAATAGTGTAATTTTTGTGATATTTGTTTATTTATTTTTAAATAAATGGGGGATCAGCATGTTAAACAGGCCCAATTTAAACTGCACTCACCTAATAAAAGGCTCAGTATCCTAACATTTACAGTTGTACTGTAAGTCAGAAACTTGCACAAAGACTCGCTGCACCATGTTGCCCCTGAGCAAGGCACCGAAGCCAAGGAGCTGGTATGTCGCTGCTGCAGCTGCCTCACTGTGGCTCCTCTCTCGCCGGCAGAGAGGAGTGAATGAAACATTGTTTTCAGGCAGTGAATGGTGAATGTGCTGCTTCTTTCACACCACTTCATCTGAAGTGGTGGCAGCTTGTGGACTGTGACTCTGCTGTGTGTTTTTCAACCAAACGCTGGTGTCGGATCTCCAGAAAGAGCCTGGAAAATTGTCTTCGCTCCCCTACATGTTTATTTATTCTAGTGTGAAGGCTGGGAGGGATAATTTGCCAAGCTTGTGACACAGCTGAGACTTTTGTATGAGCTACATGTAAATCACTGAGTGCTGAGTCTCTTTATTTTTACTATCGTGCTGAGTAGAGTGTGTGAACCAGAAAAGTAGTAACGGGTCAGAGAGCTTTTTACATTTTGTTCTCAGTTTTTCTCTACTTTCTGACCCCCAACCCCATACCGCCTCACCCCTCCTCACCCGCCCTTACACGAGGCCTTATCTGGATGGGGTGCCTTCTATTTTCATCCTCACATCACATGCAAAACAGCTGTGAAGAACAGCCTGTATATTTAGCTGTATTGTGAGGTTGCCGGGAGGCTGTGGCTAGCTTAGCACATTACTGCTGCACAATGGGGACTTTGACAAGAGACAGCAAGAGGAAGGAAAGATCCTCCATGGTGGGACAAAAATAGACAGCTCAGTGTGTGTTGCATTGTGCACTCGGCAAGTGTGACTGAGCTACGATAGACAGAGAGGCTACCGTGTGTGTTTCAAGTGTTTACATAAAGACTTTTATTGTTTTATCCCAGTGTGATTAACCCTCTGAACCTCAAAACCTGCTGGCGGGTTTGAAAAGGCACGTTGTGTTTAAAAAGTTACCCAAATTACGGGTGTCCTTATATCAGGAAATTAATTAAATCTAACTTTAAAATCCTGATATTTCATCAAAATCACTTTATTCTACATGTCTCATGTAAAAATATGCCATAAAATAAACTCAACTCAAACTTTATTTATAGAGCGCATTTAAAACAACCATTGTTGACCAAAGTGCTGTACAGATTAAAAGCAGCATGGGTGCTAAAAGTGACCCATAAAATGCAGCATAATACATAAAATAAATACATAAATACAGTACTATAAAATAGAATAAAATATAGTAGAATAGAGTAAATTAAAATCAAAATCAAAATTAAATTAAAAATTAAAATTTGCCAGAAGTCCACTTAAACTCGATTAAAAGCCAGGGAGAAGAAGTATGTCTTAAGGGAGGATTTAAAAACCTCAATCAATCCCGCAGAGCGGATGTGCCAGGGCAGGTTATTCCAGAGCCTCGAATGTCAAAATTACTATTCGAATACCACCACAACGAACAAATATTCGGATATTCGAATATTCTGGACCAGCCCTATCACGCATGTGAAGTTTGAGGCCGATTGGAGCACGTACAGGCTAGTTAAACAGCACTTCCTGTTTCATGGCGTGCTGGCGTGCATCAGAATCTGACTGAGACGGCCACGGCATGCCCTCATACTTTTGCAGAACATTTTAATAACTTTTGCTCACCAATGCCTGTTGTATTTGCTGGGCAAATTTGAGATCTGTCTGAGTTATCCCCTAGGACGAGTTTGGTCAAAAAAATTAGAAAATTTTAGCCAAAATCGCCAAAAATCTGAGAGTCAATTCAAAATGACGGATTCCTGTTGCATTGTGGGTATGGGTTCTTGAGGCTTTTTTGTGCATCTTGTCGTGATACATATATGTACCGAATTTCATAGCTATAGGTGATATTAACTGAATCTAAACCCTTTTTCTTAATTTTCTAGGGGGCGCTGTGGAGTCATATTGCCATTTACAGGTGTAATTCCCCCAAAATATTATGTTTTTCGCCAGTCCTGATGTGCGTGCCAAGTTATATGCGTTTGAGTATTTTAAGGGCCTCAAAATTGCAATTCAAAAGTCTGCTAAATAATAATAATAAACATTCAAATAAGAATAGGGTTCTTGCACTGTTGGTGCTCAAACCCTAATTAAATAATGGTTAAACAGACACAGACATGTATAAAAATGTCTGCTGCTGCATTTTGTCCCTCTCTCAGTCCGGATCAGTGTGGGGTCATTCTATATCTTCTAATACTTAAATCCTGGTCCTATATTTATAGCACATATCTCCCTTATCTACACTCCTCTACACTGTGCAGCTGCGCAGTGCACATTTATTTTAATGTAGGCATGAAACACTAATGTACTGCTGGTCAGCTATGCATTAAGTGAACGTGGCCTACAGCTAAGCTTTCTTTGAATAGCTTTGGATGCTATTTTGTATGTTGCCCTGTGGTATGCTGAATGATCTGTGTGGAGAGTGAAGTTGGAAAACTGTTAAAGGAGGTTTTACACTGTGTGAAATGTTGAGACACTGAAATACATAAAGTGTTTGTTAACCCAAAGCAGCTTTGTTTGCCTACGGTTACTGGTGCAAGCTGTCAATTCAGATATTGTTTTATTTAAATGTTCAACTGCACAATTCGCTTGCATTATGAAACAATTCCAAGGTTTGACATAGTGCACTGGGGGATTATGACTGCTGGTGTATCCATGAAGCAAGCAATAAAGGACTGGACATGAATCATGCTTTACAAAACTGATCAGTCGGTTTAATTTTACTCCCATCAATTCCTATGTTAATCTTGTTGATTAGATCCCTAGTAAGAGGAGTTGTTTAGATGTCATGTTGAGTTTTTTCTTTAATAAAAATATGTATGTATCCATTAGAAATTTTGTATTAATCACAATTAGAGCCCAACAAATGCTGGATTTTTGGAGCCGATGTAGATTTTTCGTATTTTAAGTAAAAAGTTAGAAAACTGACATCTCAGTTGATATTATATTATTATATATACAATTGCAAGAAAAAGTATGTGAACCCTTTGGAATTTCATGGTTTTCTGCATTAATTTGTCATAAAATGTGATCTGATCTTCATCCAAGTCAAGGGTATTGACAAATATAATGTGCCTAAAATAAAAACACCATGATCTTTCATGTCTTTTTTGAGAACAACCATAAAAACCTCATAGTGCTTGTGGAAAAAGTATGTGAACCCTTGAGTTAATGACCTCAAAAAAGCTAATTGTAGTCAGGTGTTAGCATACCTGGAGTCCTGTTAAGAACATGGGTTTGGAGGTGTGGACTAGAGCTACTTTGACCGATAAAAAACACTCAAACTTTTTAAATTTGCTCTGCAAAAGAAAAATACGCCGATGTGAACCATACCTCGCCTAAAAGAGCTTTCAGAGGATCTACAATCAAGAATTGTTGATCTACATGAAGCTGGAAAGGGTTACAAAGTGATTTCAAAGACTTTAGAAATTCACCAGACTACAGTTAGGCAAACGATCTGCAAATGGAGACACTTTGGGACTGTAGCTACTCTACCAAGAAGTGGGCACCCAGTCAAAATGACCCCAAGAGCACAACAAAAACTCATCAATGAGGTAAAGAAACAACCCTGAGTGGCAGCCAAAGATTTGAAGGGGTCATTGGAACTAGCTAACATCTGTGTTCATGAGTCTACATACGTAAAACATTGAACAAGCAGGGTGTCTATGGCAGGACACCATGAAATTCCAAAAGGGTTCACATACTTTTTCTTGCAATTGTATGTATTCATATGTATTTTATTTTTATATTTAGAAGAAAAATTGATGGGGTTATTGTTTAGTTTCCCGCAATGTATTTCACAAACTAGTTAGCAACTTGGGCGGCTGTGGCTCAGGTGGTACAGTGGGTTGTCCACTGATGGCAAGATTGGCGGTTCAATCCCCGGCCCCTCCACATGCCGAAGTGTCCTTGGGCAAGACACTGAACCCCAAGTTGCTCCCAATGGCAGGCAGTCACCTTGCATGAAGTCTGTCGCCATTGGTGTGTGAATGTGTGAATGCGAAACACATTGTAAAGCGCTTTGAGTACCACTAAGGTAGAAAGGCGCTATATAAGTGCAGACCATTTACCATAACTTGCTGTGAAGACACAACTTGACTCCGCACCACTGTCTCCTCAGCTGTGATACGTACTCTGCTACATGTGCTGCACATAGCCCTGACAGCATAGTAAAAAAATAAAGTTGAAGCTGCTCAGCTTGATAAACTGTCTGATTAAACTATTTCAAAATTACTCCAAGCATTTTTTTTCTTCAGTATATTCTGTACAAAAAAACATATCGGACAAATATATATGTTGATATCGGCAAACCAATATATCGGCTCAAATCACAATCAGTGTAATGTTGCAGCCTTAAACCTACATTAATGTAGAAGGAAGAACTTAAGTCAAATACATAAGAGGAAGTGAACAAAATGTATTTAGATGTAATTAGAACTTTCTGTCTACAGTTTAATGTCATTTTAACTCAGATGTGTCTATTTTAACAGCAGAAACCAGTTGGGTTTATAATAAATAATAATAATTTCTTTCCTGTAACTCAGGAATGAGGACAGAATGGAGAGGAGTGAACGACAGACCTGCACCAAGATGGACAGTATTGAAGCTGCTGAAGAACAGTAAGTCCGGCCATCATCCCTGCAGTGTTTCCTGTTTGTGTTGGTGTGTTTCTGTCAGTCTCACAAACAAACATGTCTGTTTAACTGCAGACACCCCAGCCTGGACGAGGTGCTGTCGTGGGCTCGGAGCTTTGAGATGATGCTGCGCTCGCTGGAGGGCCGGGAGATCTTCCGGGAGTTCCTGCGCTCCGAGTACAGCGAGGACAACCTGCTCTTCTGGTTGGCCTGTGACGAGCTGAAGAAGGAGACGAGTCCCTCAGTGGTGGATGAGAAGGCCAGGATCATATACGAGGATTACGTGTCCATATTGTCACCCAAAGAGGTGAGCCGCCACAGGAATACAGCCAAAAGGTCATGTGTCTTAAAGACGGCTTATGAAATCAAACTTAATTTAGCCTAGTTTCTTCCTTAGATAAAATTCCTTTGGAGCTTTCATTCTATCCTCTAAGACTTGACAAGTGACTCTGTAAGGACACATGACCGAAACACATGAAATCAATTTACTAAATAGCACTCTTGAGTTGGTAATGTTGGTCAGTTTACCACTTTGGTCCAGACTTATGTATCTCAGTAATGCAATAATTGGAAATCTGGTTCAGACATGCAGAGTCCACAAAGGATGAATCCTCATGACATTGCTAATGCCCTGACTTTACTTCTAGTTGCTGCCATGAGGACAACATTTATCCCTGTTAGTATAAACTGTAATCACTTTGCTGATCCGCTGAAACACAACAGGTCAAATTTTTCCACTACTTTGGTTTATGGCCAAATACAGCACAGTTAACTCGGGTGTGAAAGCCATGTTAATAAATAATGACCCAAATTGCATCATTCAACAGAGCCAGAAGTTGTAAAAACATGGAGAATAATCAGAATTTTGACTTGCTGACAGTCCTTGAATTAATTTTGTGTGATGTGTTTGTGTTGGCAAAAGCTTAAAACTGTGACAACAATATTTACAACACACAAAGCGACGTACATAGGTAGGTAGGCGGGGCAGCATTAAGGACCTTACCTCAGGGTCCTCACTGGATACCTGCGCCCTGACTGGGATTTGAACCACCGATCTCCCATGCCAAGGTTTGGGGTGTTAGTCACTGAGCTATCCAGCTGCTAGATAGGGGACAAGAATAGATAAGAACTACAGAGATAGCAAAATAAAACAAGCTCCATACAGCATGGTGGAATATCTGTCTAGAGTTGATGTTTTTAGTATTGTGAAAAATCCCTAGTATGTTGGAGGTTGTAAAGTAGTAAAACACCTATAGTGAGTAGAGCCACCAGGGTTTTTCCCAGTATTGGTTACACCAAATGTTACATGTTGATTGAAGGTTTTGTTTTTTGTTTTTTATAATGTATTGCATTATAACTGTGTCATGCTACACACAAGACATTTCAGAGTTCTCTCTACTTCTAACCATGGTTGTGCTGTTGCCAGAGAGTCACAAGACTTTATATTGCAGTAAAAAATGAGGCCACGGTGAGTAAAACTGTGACATTAGCAAAAAAAACACATTATATTCGTAGATTCTTGGCCTTGTTAACAACCCCAGTAGTGATCTACCAGGTGATTGTGTAATGTCTTGATAAGTCCACTGGTGAACCACAAACCACCAGTTTATAAATCTAATATGTCCTGTTTGTATTCTCAGGTGAGTCTGGACTCGCGGGTCAGAGAAGGAATCAACCAGACCCTGGCGGAGCCCAGCAACCTGATGTACGAGGAGGCCCAACTCCAGATCTACACCCTGATGCACCGCGACTCCTACCCCCGTTTCCTCAACTCCTCCGTTTACAGAGACCTCCTGGCCAACAGGAGGCGCACCTGCCTCGACACCTAGACCCCTCCGCCCTCCATCATTGCCATCGAACGCCAACAAGACTACTACTTAAACTTCAAATACTACTATGGTGCCAGAAGTCGGGTTTGGAAAATCTCTCCCTCTGTTTCCGATTGAAAAGACTGAATGACATCCAAGATAGCTGGTTGTTTTCTTTTTTTTTATTTATATTTTTTAAGCAATTTATATCCAGTTCTCCACTGGAGCCAGGTCGGCCTTTGCTGGTTGGTTTTTTTGGTCAATTTGAGACCAATAATGCTGGCCAGTGATTGTTTTGCTAGCAGTTTGTGCTGTTTGTTTCGGTTGACTGGCCAAAACCACGTATCAGCTGTCGGTGTGAACCTGATGGCCAGCTGTTGGTTAACTGTGGACAAGGACTCCTCAGGCGGTGGGGACAGAAAGGAGAGAGAGAGACAAAAAGGACAAGCCCACTGTTCCTGTACTGTAATATTTAGACCTCATGCTTTTTACCCTCACTTTAATATTATCTGTCTTTCTCTTTTACATTTTTATTTTCTAAGTCTGTCCCATTCCTCACACGTGTTCAGTTTTAGTTTTGCTTTTGATTTCTTCACTGTCCAAACATGACACCTAGTTGTTGTTGGTGGGAGTTGGGGGCGTCTTTGCCCATTTTTTTTCCAGTAGAAGCACTGGCTCTGCATGCAACTCTCTCTCTCTCTACAGTAGCTTGACGATAAAAGCCGCGGACTGCAAAAGTTTTTGAATACTGAGAGGTATTAAAGCAGGGGGAGTTGTCTCCCTGTGTGGCTGTCTATGTTCAGTGAAGGGAAAAAAGTACACTTCTGCCAATTTTAAGCTTACTGCAGATTTTTATTGAGGAGATTTGAAGGCTTCTGCAGCACAGGCAGCAGCAGCATCCATCCATACACCTACCTGTCCATCCGTCCGTCCGTCCAAGCACTTTCCTTCATTAGGATTCTTTAACTGGGAGAAGTAAGGGCTAGAATTGTGGTTGGGCAGCTACATCTATTATTATTACTCATGAACTTAAAAAAAATCTCTCCACTGAGAAAATCACAATGCCTTTACACGTAGGAAAAGGCAGCACAAGCGCTGCTGGAGTTTTTTCTGGAAAGCAACCACAGTTTGTCCAACAATCCCTACCTCCCATCTTCTCTCCCCCTCCCTCCCTCCTCCTCCTCCTCCCTCCAACTCAGACCATCACAGCCTGACAAGCACAGGTGCCCAGTGTGGGAGGGGAAAAAACACAGCTGGAGAAAATATTTAAAAGAAACCCACATTGACTCATCTACATTTTTAAATTCTTGAGCAGGAAAAGGTGTTTTACAAAGAGTCGAGCATTATGGGAGGCCGGTTCTGCTTGGAGAACGATAGACGCCGCAGGCACTGATGTAATTCAAAGGGGTTATTGAGCCCCGGCCTTCGTCTGTAAGGCTTTTAGCTTTAGATGCTGTGGACAGTCCCTGGGGTCGGACGTCCTGTATCAGCACATACGTGAACCGGGTGCCAAACATGATGTCAAAGATGCTGTGAAGAGATATCTGATGTGACTTGTCACCAGGCTGGAGAGTCTTGTGCGCTTCAGTTAGCTACTGCCTGTTCAAAACACATTTTTTTAACCAGAGCTGGTGAAGAGGGTTGGTTTTTAATAATGCTAACGTGCTACCATTACCAGGCTAGCAAAAAAGAAAAAAGAAAAAGAAGTTTGCATAGCCGTGCGACTCACTAGCCTTTCCAACAAAGCCAACTAGGTTTCAGCATGCTGTAGGCAAGCAGTTAGCATGCCTGTGCTAGCCATGCTAACCCTCCATCCCACCGCCGGCCCTCACACACTCTGGTTTGTTTTTCTAATCTGACTTTGACAGCATGCAATGATGATAATGGCCATGTGTGTGTGTGTGGTACAGTTACACACTTAACCGAAAAAAGAAAAGTTAAAGGCGGGGTCTTGCCAAATGTCCCATTTTTTTTAGTATATAAAAAGGACGTTGTGTTTTTTGACGATGTGAACTTTTGTTCCCGGCCTGTGGATGTGCAGTAGAAAGTGCATGAGTGCAGTATATGCTATTTTTTTAATTAACTGAGCCTCCGTTTGTATCCATCATGCCACTTGATGGATAGCTGACCTCCCGGTTTGGTCGGTGGTGAGTTAAAGCAGTTTTTAAAAAGTGTCAATGAAACAGTGCCACTGATAGATTTAGGCATCCGTCGTTGCCGCCTCCTTTAACTACCTGAAGTTCACGTGCCAAGCTCGATGGAGATTCAACTCGAAGGGCAGATGGTGTGGGATGTCTAGCAGGCTATTGAAGTGCAATTGGGTGCAGTTAGTGTTGACAGATTGGAGTGAATTTGAGGCTGTGTCTCATTGTGTTTGATTGGTTTTTGAATTGTCAGAATGTTCTCTCACACCTTTCAGGACGATGTCGTGACGCCACTGCTGGATTATTTGAGAGAAACTGGCTGCCTCTAGTTAGCACTTGTGAGTTTTACTAGGGGAAATAAATGAGATAATTCTGTTTATCTTTAAAAAAAAAAAAAAAACAGAAATGGATTTTGAGTTTTCCTCCAGATTTATTTTTCACTTGCAATTTTTAAAAAGGCTAACTAGATGAAAACTGCCAGTTGAGCTGTGATTTATTGGTTCTAAATCATCACTGTAAAGTCAGGAAGGCAAAAAACCAATAATCACCCCACAGTTTTACAATGTTCCTTATTCTAATATATCTATTTAACCTTTGGCAATACAGTACTCACATGCAGACTACATTATTATCCATAAGGGCTTGATTGATATTGCTTGGCTGCTTTAATGAAGAGCTGTGCATGCATGCGCCCAGTTGATCAGAAGCAGAGGAACACAGAGCAATGATCTCTGATACTGAAGGATCAATTTTTTCCCACACTTTTCTCCTGGGGAACGGCTTTCATTTCCAGGAAGCGTTTTAAGACGTCGCATTTGGGCACCTCTGGAACTCTTTTCGCGACTCAGCAGAAAACGCCCGTCACTCATAAAGCTCTCCCGCAGACGAATCCCCCTCTGCTGCACAGTTACAGCTCTGTTTCCTCGAGTCTATATAGTAATTAACACGAGAATGTTTCACCAAGAACCAGATAATGAAAATCATGGTGCAATCAAACCAAGTTTACATTTATAAATTGTGCGATGTGTATACCGTATTAAATACTCGTAACAGTGGGGAGCGAACAGCCTGCAGGTTTAAAGGCTGGTGTCTGCCCAGTGCTGTCTGGAGTTTCAAACTGGGAGTGTTTTACAGGGAGGACCGACCCGGCAGGCTCTCTGCTCGCGTCCTTTCCTCTTAATTTATTGTGACTTTTACACAGTTTGGGGAGGGGGGTTAAAAAAAAAAAAAAGTACATGGTTGTTTATTTTTAATAATTGCATTTCAAAATGTGGATTTTACAAGCAATGACGATGATGTGAAGGGATGTAGTGTCATCGCTGAGTTTAGATTTTTGTCTTTAAATTTCCATTGATTCCAAGTTGAGTGGGTCTTTTGAAACATGGCTGTGGTTTTTAAAAGGTACTTGACTAAACGAAAAAAAATGTTTGAAAAAAAAAAAGGTTGAGAGTTGAAGAGTCCTGATGGGATGGAGGAGGTTTGCGAAGCTTTGGCCTTACTGACACGTTTTTTATTTTTTTTCCTTTGTACAAAAAAAAAAGAAAAACAAACGTCTCTGTAGGCTTTTCACTACCTCTCATGTTGGTTAATTTATTTCACATCTAGTTGTCAATGTACAAGTTGTTTTTAGATCTACTTGAAGCCTAACACTGTAAACAAAAATGTGCACAGAAAAATGACTATGTATATGACCAGAGGGGTTAAAGAGAGCTTGGCCTAGTCAACATAATTTTGTTTTTTTGTTTTTTTTGTTTGTATGTATGTTTGTTTTTAATTGTGTTGAGCTGAACTAGATTTTGCATCTCTATAAAGAATTCAGGAATCCACTGTCTAAGGGCTAATCCCATTTTTGCCTATGCAAATCTGTTACTGTGGGTGAGTTGGGAAAGGGCGAGCTACCGCACCTTTCACCCGTTTTAGATGGACCATGGTTTACATTGCCCTTTGCTGATATTCTTCAATCTTATTCAGCAAAAATGTACGCTTATTTTTGTTTCTATATAAATATAAATATTATAGATATAGATATATATATCTATATAGATATATATAGATATATATATCAAGTAATATACACAGAAAATAGTATATGCCTTCGTGATGATAAAAAAGAAACCTTGCTGAAAACAAATAAATGTGTTGTCTGACATTATGTGGCTGTGTGCTGGAGTCTTGGTAACATAGACGACTGGAATTCATCTGACGGTCGACAGACTGTCAGGAAAACTCTCATTACTCAGGCTACGACACTAGTAGCTGACCCTGTGCAGTATTTCCTAACTGAGGGTATAAAAAAAAACAAAAAAAACTTTATTTATTTAACCTCATCATGACTTTCTGTGACATTGTTACCCAGCCCCCAGGCCTGCGAGGTGAACAAGGTGTTCGGGTCTTTTTGTTTTTTTCCACTGTAACATTTGGTCATTTTTAAAGCAAGATTATGTAACTATTGCTGAACAAAGGCCATTGTCGCCGCCGGTGGTTAAAGGGCAAAAGATTAAACATTACGTAGCACAAGTAGAGTCATAAAGTCAGCAAACAGACTCAGTAATGTCGGTTGCACAGTTGCGAGTTTAGCCGCCACGAGCTCACACCTCTGAATTGGAGCAAAGGGTCTGTTTTTTCTGCTTCTGGATTTTTTATGTTCCCAAGAGCGAGACTTGATTCAACAGTTACATAGTCTCTCTTTGAAGGGCTGAGCTGGAGCAAACCTGGAAACAAAAAGCAAGCCGAGTCATTAATGGTATTTGCCTTTGAGATGCGCACTGTTCATACGTTAAGTCACATTCATAATGAATTCATCGATGATATGAAAATTCCACTCACCGTGAAATATTTTACACTTTTAACGTGATTGATCTTTTTGTTGTCTGTCCGCGGACGCTGCACAGCTGTTTGCAAATTTGTAATTTTAACGAGTGCAGCGCAGCGTCATCACAAAACTTATTTTTCTATTCATGAACTTCTTCTTTTTGTAGCCACATCCGGTCAGACTATCACTGTGTTAATACAGTAGCGTTGATGTTGAGCAGAAGTGGGTTTTTTCCGTTTTGTTTTTAAATACTCCACTAATGCAAGAGTAATATGTTACTTACAGGACCGTTCACTCAGCTCTTATGCGCCACTTTTAGCATTGAGCTGAGGTTTGGTTTAGGTCTTTTGTTTTGAAAATGTATCTCCTGACCTCCTGGAGAAGAGAGTAGGATGGTTGATGTATAGTTTGTTTTTTATTATTTCCCACAGTGCATCATGGCTAAAGAAAGACGGGTTTATCGACTGATGTTGGTTTGTGTGTTTCCCTCAGTTGGATTTGGTGCCTCTTTATGCTTCACAACAGACCTCAAGATCTCTTTCTCTGTCTGTCTCACTTTCCCTCTCTCGGGCTCTCGCTTCCTCTCTGTAACATCACACATGCAACACTGTTATTAGCAGTTAGAGCAGAGACGGCCCTGTTTTACCGCAAAAATCACACAGATGTTTTATTCCCCCTACACCGACACCCTCCTATCGTCTCTTTTTCGTACCTCTCCCGGAGGTGTTTTTGTGCGACTTTAGGAAAAGAGATGACGTTTGTGCAGGTACTGCTTGAAGGCTTTCAACAGTTTTAGGCAATCACTTTTCTCTTTATTGATTTAGATGCCTAAGCCTCTTGGTTTTTTGTCATGCCTTTGTAGATAGATCGCAGTCGTCGAGAAATGATCTGCAGGTGAAAATAAAAAGAATTTTACCGTCACTTTAGGCGATTAAAAGAAGTGACATTTTTTCTATTCAGCATGCTTTGTGCTAAATAAATGAAATAATTCAGTTATTTGCTATAAACGATACTGTATGAGTATGTATTCAAGTACTGCAGTATGCAGACAATTAAAAATATGAGAAACTCTTTTCAGAGGTTCATATTTTTCTTCTAGTATGTTTGACTAATATTGACGGTTATGGGTACTTAATTCTTGTTTTGAGTGTCTCATGTATTGCCAGAATGACTAAATGACCCTCTTTTAAATATAGACTATGGTTGGTTATTTCCACATGCATGATTTGCAGAGAAATTTTACCAGGACAGTGCTTTTTAATCGAGAGTTTGAGATCAAGTCGAGCTGAACTTTTCACCGTTTTTCACTGGTTGCTTGACAACTTTTGACGAGATCCTGACCGTTTTATTTACATCGAGGCAGGTGACAGTTTGGTCATGGTCGTCAAAAAATGGTCAACAAGGTGGCGACGGAGTGAAATCGGTTTCTCATGCGGAGCCACACTGAGCAGATGTGACGTCCGTTTTTGGATTTTAAAAAGTCAGAGATGAGAAAAGGACCGTTGAGCTTTAAACAGTAGCCAGTGTAAGAATGAGGAAACATCTCAGAGCACTGTGTTCCTACCATACGAGAACATGATCGCTTTCCATCATGAAATTTATCAGAGGATCATCAAAACCCTTAACTGTAGCATTGAAAAGACTTTTCTATCGTTGATGAAATGCCACCCTGTGTTGTAAAAAAAAAATGCAGGAGGGACTCATCTCATCCAGCTTCATCTTACATTAATATCAATCTGTTCTTCAAGGCAGAGCGAGAGCAAAATGAAAAGCACGAAACATTATGGAAATTGTACTTTGTGAGAAACTTTAAATGATGTTAGTACTGGCAATTTTCTGCATGATACAGATGGTAGAACCAACATTAAATAAATATTTGGGCTCATTTCAGACAATGTGGACGTGAATAAGTTTAAAAATTTACATTAGTTGTGTAAAATTAGTTAAAATGTAATTGAAGGACAAAGTTAAAGATACGCTTATACAGTTTTTTGCCGAGAGTTAGCTAAAAAGATTGATGCTACTCTCAATTTGAAGCAGCAGCCAGTTAGCATAGCTTAGCTACAACTAGCTAGCTAAATTTAACAGGGTGAAACTGCTAGCCTGGTTCTAGCTAATTAAAATATATCTGTTTAATGTGTACTAAAACCATATGTAAAATCAATAATTTATGGTTTTAACGTCAAGCTAAAGTGTCAAGCTATTCTAATAAATAGCTTTTTGTAAGCTAAGCTAACGGCTACTGGCTCCAACTTTGTATTTAGCATCTTGTGTAACTCTTTTCAAGAAAAGGAAATAAGCATATTTGCCAAATTTTTCAAATTATTCCTTAAAAAAAGGTTTTAAAAACAATTTAGGCGGGAAAACAACACAGTCAACGTAATGCTACCTTTGGTTTGGAATTGTTGGAATATAAAATCTTATGTTCTGTTGGACTCAAGATGTTCCTGATGAAACACATTTTCTCACCTGTCTTTTCACATTGCTGTCGTGGGTTTGTGTCACCTCTGAATCATCCACATGTAAACTACGTATCGACGACAGACCTTTGTAAACAGACACTGAACATTTTGATCTGATGTGACTTTACAGGCAAACACATCGGGTCCAACAAAAAAAATTGTAACTCAAAAGAAGCTGATCACTATTTTTTATTTGTTTTCTACTGTTTTAATTTACTCAGTCAGATATTTGTTTGGGTCATTGTTTGTTGCTTTTTTTTTTTTTTATCTCAAAAGACACAAATTATTGTTCATCAGCCTTTAACCTCATAAGAGTGAGCGTCACATTAACAGCGTGCTCGGTTGTGGTACATTTTAATCTGTCTGTGTCTTTGTTTACACGATGACATCTTGCATTAAAAGAAAACTCCAATCTATGGTAACTGCCCTTGAATATCTGTAATTTAAATAGTGCTGCTAGAGAAAGAAATCTAAATGTAACAACTTACAATAAATACTTAATAGATTTTTGCCAAATGTGATTGTGTCTTTCTTTGACTGATGTTTTGGGAGATGACCAGCAGATACAAGCTGCAGATTGGGGAGCGAACACTGGAACTGTGAGGACCCATTTTACATTTCCTTTTTACATTTTTAAAGATAGTTTTGTACAATGAAAAGGCTTTATCCCAGACAGAATCCACCAGAATCGTTGTTTTTGTTGAGGCTGAATATTCAAGGCTAAATAATATTGAATCTTTGTTGATAATTTTCACAAACCATTGAGCCAATGTTGGTAATTCTGGGCTTTTTTTTAATGTTGAAGTGATAACATTGAAGTAATATAGATTTTTGGTCGGCTGCATTGGGAATATTGGTCCATCTGTGCCTTCGTTCAAACAATTTAGGGCAACATATCTCAAAATTTATTGGGTACATTTATGTGAAATTTGGCACAATTATGCTCCTCCAAGGATGAACCAGTTTAATGTTGTAACCCCATGACTCTTTCCTGTAGAAGCACCAGCGGACACATTTGGCATCTATGCAATATCTCAGAATCTGCTGGATGTGCAAATATATTCCCGACTTTAATAAAACAACAATTAACAGATTACTAGGACTTTGTCTATAGACATTCATGGTTCCCAGAGGATAATTCCTCTCTCCTACTGTCCAAAGCAGGCCAAGGTTCTCACTTATCCATTATCTGCATGACTGATTGGCTCATTTTGGATAAATAATAATGACGTTAACCAAGAAGTTGACATTTGTGGCTCTGAACCAGGGGTGCCCAATCCTGGTCCTCGAGGGCCACTATCCTGTTGTGGATATCCTGTTGTTTCCCTCTTCCAACACACCTGATTCAAATGATCAGGATCGTTATCAGGCTTCTGCAGAGCTTGACGATCCTGATCATTTGAAGGTGTGTTGGAAGAGGGAAGCATCTAAAACATGCAGGATAGTGACCCTCGAGGACCAGGATTGGGCACCCCTGCTCTGAACTGTCAAACTTTTGGTGAGTTTTCCCGCTTTTGTCCAAGTGTTAACAAAAAATATTCTCCACTTTAAGACCAAATTCTTGCTGTTCCAGTCATCCTCAGGTGTACTTTGTGTTAAGTGGTAATTAGCCTGCTAATATGCTAAAATAAGATTGTGAGTATTGTAAACGTTACACATTCTTATCACCACTGACATTGTGAGCCTAATAGTGCCGCTAGCATTGATGTTGACTCTTTTTAGCACACATCTGAGGAACAGTAATGAGAAATTTAATAACAATAGTAGATATTAAGTGACTGTCATGATCTGTTCTGGCCAACTTTGAGCAGAAACTCTAAAAGTATGGATTTGTGTTCTTTATATTTTATTTTTTCAGTTACTTGTTCAGTTTTAATTATGTAATTATACTTTATTTCCCAACAGGATGGTTTAAATGGCATTTCAAACTTCCTCCACATTATATATTGATGTAGAGAAATGCTGAAACCTGTATTTATTATTTTATTGGCATGAATAGTCAAACTTGAAGCTAGAGATGAACAATTTGGGGCAAATGTCTAATTGCAATTTTTCTGACAGATATTACAATTTTATTTTCGATATAATTGTTTAAGTCAAGCTTCAATTCAGTTTTCACTTTCTAATAGATTTAAAACACGATTGAGCATTACCACTTGAGATACCATTAAAAACATGACTGCCGAACAAGAAGGAAGGCATGAATTTGTAAAATCCAGGTTTAGATGTGCCTCATAACCTAAATTGCAAATGGCGATTTTGGTTTAAAATTACAAAAGCTAATAAAATATCCACCACGCAGTTAGCTAAAAATATTCTATAGGTCTATAGGAGCTGATTTGGGTGTTAAAATCCTCAACAATGTCTTTCTTTCAGTCAGCTCAGTGTCAAACTATTCATCACAAATATGTACAGTCAAGTTTTTCCCAACAGTGTTTCCTTTGCCTTTGGGGAAAATGTTTGACTGAAGGCCAAAAGGTCAGAAATCACATGCTGGCCTCAAACAACATGCATTTGTCTTTGTATCTTCTAAACCAGGGGTGGGCAATCCTGGTCCTCGAGGGCCATTATCCTGCATGTTTTAGATGCTTCCCTCTTCCAACACACCTGATTCAAATGCTCAGGATTGTTATCAGGCTTCTGCAGAGCTTGATGATGAGCTGATCATTTGAATCAGGTGTGCTGGAAGAGGGAAGCATCTAAAACATGCAGGATAGAGGCCCTTGAGGACCAGGATTCCCCACCCCTGTTCTAAACAATACACAATAATTCAAAGTGAACTGTTCAGATCTTAAAAACAACCGGATAAATGAGGATGTTTGGTATTTTTTTATGGTGCCTCAAAGTGCCTCATCTGACTGTATGTATGAATCTTTCCTCCTGACACTGATTTAGATGAAACCTGTTAAACATAAAAAGAGGATGCTTCATTTAAAAACGTCTTTATTTCATCAACCGGATCCGAGATCATGTTTTCAGACTTTACATTCAGACAACAGGGTGAGACCACATGCTGAGGACATGAGAGGAGGCAGGTTCGTGTGCATGGGTGCCCTCTCATACAATCCTTTGTATGTACGTGTATATGAAGAACTTTTCATACAGTCCTCTCTGTATATGGGCAATAAGTATGGGCACTCTCGTGTGTTTTCTCCTTTCTCAGACAGTCTTTTGATCAGTCGGCTCTGGAGCTGTCGAGGCAGATGCTGAGTCCTCCTGGGTCTTGTCTAATCCCTGGCTGCAGCCTCGCTCGCTCGACTGCGTGCCTTCTTTCACCGTGGTGATACCGTTGGAATTGGTGGCGTCTATACTTTCATATGGCTCTGATGTCCACTGAGGAAGGAGGAAAGAAGAGGGGGTCAACGACAGGCACATTGTGTTTTCCCGGTAGAAAAATACGATTTTCAAACCTTACTGGCAGCTTATTCTCTGTTTTATAACAAATTTTACTGATTAAATTTTCAAAAGACCATATGATCGATAAATAACTTCACTGACTTTTACCAGATATTTTGTCCTCTCTTTCAGTTTGATTATGAGCCACTGTTATATTGTGTGCAGCGTTCGCAGTTTGGCCTTGAGGTGATGTAACAAAGCATCCAGAATGGAAAGAGCTTTTTCTCTTGGGGGCATTAAAGTGCAGGTACGGTTAACTATAGGGAAGCTTTGGAAGTTGTGCTTATTTGCTTTCTCGCTGAAGGTTAGATACTGTAGATGATCGATAGTTAAATCAAAGCCCAAAGGGTAAATCAAACCACATGGAGCAGGTGAAGGTTAAGGCAACAAAAACATGGAAAACACAGTAAATAAGTGCAACCAAAGGGTTAAAAATATATATATAAAAAGACTGACAGATACCACTTGCACATCTGGTTGCTAATTATGAAGTTACGGTCAGGATTTGATATCTTAGATGGTAAAAAGAGTGGAAACAGGGTGGTAAAAGTAAAAATCTACCTACTAGCATCTATAAAACTAACTAATTACCATGTTGTTTGCTTAATCCATACGGTTACGTTTTCTCCCCCCACAGCACAAGATATCTAAGGTCAGAAATAATAAAAACTGCACACTCAAAATGGGTCTTCATTTTCTAAAAGGTGATTTGTCTCCCAACTACCACCCACTGAATCTATCAAAAGGATAGAACAACTAAATATGATGACCCAAAACACAACTAATGTGGGAGCCACTAGTTTTGTAAGGGGTTGTTTAAAATATAAAGCAAAGAATAACTTGATGCATACACCCAAACTCAGTAAAGAAAGTCAGCTGATGGTGCTGAACCTTCTGAGCCACACTCCCTAACTGAACTGATAGTCAAAAACCTATTTATATAGTCTCCCAGCCAGGCTGATTACCAACAGCCCACAGCTGAGCTCTACTTCACAGGTGAAGCAGATCTACCTGATGTGCAGGGTGAGCTGTGACCTGGTCTTTGTTTAAGAAAAAACAAAGAACTTTTCGTATCAATCTACACAATGCAAACAATGAAAACGGCAATAGTAACTAATGTATGTATAAGGCTATTTCTTTACAGATGCTTGTGGTAAAAAGTAAGGTAGCAGTCAAAGTCAAGTTTTCATGTGATGAGGATTTTAAATGTGAATTCTGGACGACATTTTTATCACTGTATAATGTGCAGCCTGTAAAGAGACAAGCACTTTGCATGTCTCCTTGTTTGATTCGTCTCCTACCTGTGTGGCTCTGCTGCTGGACCGGTGCGAAGGCCCCATGGCGATGTTGACGCTGGACGACGATTGCGTATCGGTGGTGTTTCCCCCTTCAGCAGCGGACAGACCGGAGATAACCAGGCCGCTGGAGAAACTGCGCTTCCCAAACAGCAGGCTGAGTGTGGACGAAGACGACGAGACCTGGAGCCACAAAGGAAATAATGCAGTTCTTGTCATGTAAGCTAAACACCACGATGATGCATGAGAGTACAAAATAGAGTGCATTTATAAGTATTTACCCACATTTTAAGTTTTCCCCTTTGATTGCCTCTAAACATTAAATCACAGTCAATTTGAGTTTTTTGACAAGAATTTACCAAAAAGACTTTCATGTCAAAGTGAAAACTGGTTTCTACAAATTAATGACGTAATTGTGGCAAAAGGTGCATATACTGAATGAAAAAGGTGAATACTTACGCAATTGCTTATTTCAGGTTTTATATTTTTAATAAATTAGAATTACGTTGAAGAAATCTGTTTTCACTTTGACATGAAAGAGTCTTTTTTTGTAAACTCTTGTCAAAAAAAGCCAAATTAAATTGACCGTGATTCAATGTTGAAAAGCAACAAAAGAGGAAAACATCTAAGATTGGGTGAATACTTTTTATAGGCAGTGTAAATCTACCGTTAGTCAACTTTGTGTTGTTGCTTACAGAAAGAGATGTATAAAGTTTGTACCTGGCTGGATCGCTGCTGATGCTGCGCTGCCTGAAGTTGCGAACTGATCCCACCTGCTCCTGAGAGACGAGGGACCTGAAGACAGAAGTAGATCATTTTTAGTCTAAAGCACCTATAACTGAGCATTGTAGGCGGCTAAACAAAGTGTGCATATACCTGGGAGAAAATAGAGGCTATGGAAGTGTTAAAGGACAGCTGACTGTTGGACAGACGCTGGACGAGGCCGTGGGTGGAGCCTGAGTCCAGGATTGGCCCTGATTGGCTAGTGACGGGGGGACGTTGACTCTGAGGCTGCACCGACCGACTGCGATACTCTCTTCTAGCTGAAAAACACAAAAGCATAAACACTTACACAGAGAAATACATACTTTTATAACCTAATATACGAACAAAAACCATGCACTAAAGCTAAAAAGAACTGAAATAAGATCATTGTGAACAGTTTTCTTAAGTTAACAATCAATAATAGATTAATAATAGTAATAAACCTCTATAGCACCTTTCAAACTGGAGTTACAAGGTGCTTTAAAAAACATTACACTACACAAAACATTAGATTAAACATTAAAGATTAAAATGTTATAAAATACTTGTCTGTACAGGTGGGTTTCTAAAAACGTTTTGAAATGAGGAAATGATTGAGCTGTTCTCAGAGGTTGAGGTGCAGAATATGGTGTTATAAGTTCAGAGATGAAGAGTGGAGCCAGACCGATTAATTAACAGATTAATCTTTAAAATCAATGAAGTAAACATTATTCTGTATTTTCATTGGGCTCGTCTAGAACACGTAAGTTTTGGCCAGAAGCCATTAACCGTCACAGAAGTCTTCGTCATGGTGCCCATTGCTAACTAAACCCCCACAATGCTCTCTGCTTGCCAACACAGAACTGCTCATAGTCCGAGTCACCACCTCCTCAGATCACTACAGTATTAAACAGTAAGAAGCGGCACCTAGTGGAACAACCCGGTACTACACTTAATGTACAATTAACTGATCGGTTAATATATTCTTAATTAGTTAAATCATTAATGGAAATTAATCGTTTAATCATTAATATCCCTAAATGTAATATATCACATGTGTAAAGATGATTTGTTTGAGCTGAGGCTGTTGAACACCACACATTTTTTAAACAAAATTACCTCAGATTAGTCTGCTGAAAAAAGTTTTTAAAGTAATCATAGTTTGTACAGATTGTCAGTCTTCCAGGTGCTGCAGCAGAATGCAACTATACTTTTTGGTTCATACAAGATGTTTATTCAGTTCTAACAGACTTGTGGTGAGTTCCAGGTCTTTATTCTCACCTTCAACTCGCATTACTCAAGCTTGGCCTTATGAATGATTACCTGGGACTCCCCACCAGTCAGCCGCAGAAGTTTTTTAGATGAGACATCTTCAAGAACCAGAAAGAAGTGCAGTTGCCTTCTACTAAAGTGCGTAAGGATAATCACCATTCATGAGTCACATCACAGGATCTACAGCAAACATATGCTTTACCAAATGGCTCTCAGCGGCAATTAAAGAGTCTTAAATATATATTTGTTGTTGTTTTCAATGAAAAAATACAAAATATAGTTTTGATAAAGTGTAAAAATTTGATAAAATTATCAACCTTGTGTTAAAAACCACAAGATTGAGGTATAATAGATTTAGATATACACCAATCAGGCATAACATTATGACCACCTGCCTAATATTGTGTTGGTCCCCCTTTTGTGGTCAAAAATGCTTGTTTGGGTGTCTAAGTCTCATCAACACGGATGCCAAAATCCAAGGTTTCCCAGCAGAACACCACATAGTACCCATATGATCAATGTTATTCACTTCACCTCTCTCTCTGTACTGCAAAGCATACCAGAGTTGAGGAGGGGAGCAACAGGGTGGGTTACAGTAACTAGGATGGGGAAAATCCTTGAATGCATCCAAGAAAAGTCTCAAGAAAGTGATCAACAGCAACATCACAAGCATGCTTCAACAGTGTGTAATTACTCTCACTGTCAGAGAGGGAAGACAAAAGTTCTGCACTGACGCTTTAAACTTTTACTGAACAGTGACACAAATTTGAAGTGGCAAACTGACTCAGTAATGCTAGTTAAACAATATTATATATAGCTTCGAATTTTTAAAAGGATGGTTGCATAATTTTAGCTTTCAAATGTTACATAGTCTGGATTCAAAGGTAAATAAAAACACCCGTTGTCTTGGGTTCTGGCCACGGTTTCAGTAAGAAACAAGATTTTTCACAACAGTGTGTGTTGTTGTGTACCTGAGTTGTGGTGTCGGTGGCTGTGTGTGGTTCTGGCTCGGTGCTGGTAGAGGCTGAGGCTGTTGGACGTGACGGAGGACGGACGGTTGTTGCTCAGCGAGGACGAACCGCCGGCGCCGCAGTCCACGTCCTCCATGTTAACGCCGCTGTTACAGCTGGTCAGGTTGTCCTTACGCACCCTGCAGAACACAAACACACAACTCAGATTTACTTATTCATGTCCGCATCAGTGCAAAAGACGCGATCGGGCAAAAGGGGCATAAAAAATTCAGCAAGCCTCAGCTATCCCAGTTGGTGCACACTTATGCTCAGAGATGTTATGTAACTGTGCTGGCATATGTGACACACACTAGTGCTCTTCTCTTCCTCTTAAATTAGTTAAATGTGTTCTGGCTGACGAGGCTCCATCCGACTCCTTGGCTCCTTTGCTACTTAGTGAAATTAAGGCAACACCTCCAACTGGATGAAACAGGATTAACAATCTAATCTAATCTGAAAGGAAAACCCTAAGAGGCTTAAGAGAGAGCCACACGGTCATGAAGACACACACACACACTCACACACCATTAGCTGGCCTGCAGAGGTTAATGCAGAGCCTGTGCGATAAGCTATGCTGAAGGTAATGTGTAAAGAAGGGATTGAGAAACAAAGGAGAATGAAAGTGTAGAGGAAGGAGGGATGTGAGGAGCAACGTTGCTGCAAGTCGAGGCTTTTGGCTTCGCTCCCGCTCAGTAATCCAGCCGTCTCTTTCTGTCAGCAGCACTCCCACTGTCCCTGTACATGTATTTAAAACGACATCAAGTTGGCAGCGAAGTGTCGACTCCACCAAGTCAATATCTGTAAATCCACAAAGAAGCTCTCACTCAGCTGGAGCATCACACTGCATCTGATCCACAGTGATTTAGCCCAAATACAAGCAGCTGAATATGAGCATTAGAACCTTATTATAATCTGCTACCTCCTGGAAATGTGCTGGCAGAGTTTGAGGTAAATCGAACGGCTGACCAATTCAATATGTATCTTCATGTTCGGTTTTCACAAGGTCAGAGGACGAAAGAAAAAGTCAAACTTCGATATTAATTCTAATTTTTATGAATGTAGTATTCAGGGAGGACCGTAACCCTCTAAAACCCCAAGCAGTTTTTCTGCATTTTTACTCACTGTGGGTTCATTTTTACTAATCTAAAATCCTGCACCTCTATGGAAACAGCACAACCACTGCTAGCAGTACAAAGAACTAAAAAAATCTTCTGTGCAGTAAGACACCATTATAATGCCATAAATCCCCCCCAAAAAATAATTGGAACCAACATGTATACTTTTTTAAGTGCCCACATGTGTTACCAAGACTAAGAAAGGATGGCAGCTCCATATACCATAGATATATTACTACTTACATTTTTTATTTGTTTCCCACTACACTACACAGCCTGCAGTTCAGCCGAAAAGTCAATGAATTTTTGTCATGTCACTGTTGATTTCAGCTGATTCACTCATGGATTTGTAGTTGTGCAGAGGAATGCAGAATTTTTGTTTTTTTACAGAGTCTGGTTACAGTGAATGGTTTATGTTTTAGGCAATTCTTTAAATGAGATGTGTAGAATTAAGTGATTT
>OMNN01099926.1:1076-12658 GCA_900302755.1 Chromis chromis | reverse complement strand
CCCGCCTCCCCCCCCCTCCTCCAAATGAGACCCACAACAAGGCCTCCTCTGTCTGTGCAGCCTCTTCATCTATTCATGTTCCCTGTGGAAAACATTCCCTCTCATTCTCTACTCCCTCCTCCTCCTCCTCCTCCCCCTCCCCATCTTTCTGTCTCACCAGCTCTTTGGGTTTTTGAAGCGGGATGCCTGTAGAGAATTGCTGCTCTCAAACATCTCCTCCCTCACGATCAGGAAGCGTGAATTTATTTAACAGCACATGTCTTCCGTGTGTGTTTGCGCATGTTTAATTAGCTTAGTTAATAGTCACACGCCGCTTTCTCGGCCTTTGGGGAACGGTGTTGTCTTTAATAACTGAAGAGAAAGCGAGAGCTGTAATATCCCCCCCCCCTAACATTGTAAACACACTGCCAGATACTGCAAATTACACAACGTGAGCTCAGGTAAATGTGAAGGTCACATTCCAGATGTGTTTCTGTGAGGGGAATGTGTGTTGGTAGACTTACTGCCAGGTACAGCATGGTGTACATTGCGAAAGAAGCATGGCCAGAAAAGAAGGACTTCCTGAAAGAGAAGATCAATAAAAGAAAGCTGAAGGTTACACATTAACTGCTTGAGTTAAGTTGCCCCACCCTTAGGAAACAAATCATTTCTCAGCAACACACGTGCACACAAACCACACACCTTGCCTCCTCCACCAGTTTATGGTTAGGCTGGGTGCAGTTGACCTGGTGCACATATCTGCCAGCGGTGCAGTTGATGGATGCATAGGTGATGTTGCAGACGGACAGGAAGTTGGGTCGCAGGCGGCCCACGCTCAGCTTGGCCATATTGGTGAGAGACTGACCCACGCAGCAACCAAACAGGAAGCTCCCCAGCTCCTTGTACAGGCACGACACATAGCGGTTTCGAACGAAGGCACGCGAATGCACACCTCGAAAACGCACCCGGTAGCATTCTCCCAGTGCGATCTGTGAAGGAAACAAGACAGGAGAAAGTGGTTACCAAAAGTGAAACTTCACGGTCGTGCAAATACCGGGACAGTGAAAGTATGTTTGTTTTTGCACACGCTCCACTGCACCATGCTAATGCGGTGACAACTTGAACTCATTGTGTCTCAACAGGTGACACTGCCTTACTGTCAGGCCGGTGATGGCGATGCCGCCAGCAATGAGCAGGACGTCAGGGATGGCCTCTCGCTCTACGTAGGGATAGGTGATGCTGGAGTCTCCACAGAAAAAACCTCGTCTGTACGGAGTCACTGCCTTCAACTCACATGCAAAAAATGGTATGGAGGCTGATAACGTGGGAGAGAGAGAGAGAGAGAGAGAGGGAGGGAGGGAGGGGAGGCAGACAAAAAACAAAAGATGGCTTGGTGAATGTCTGTGATGTAGTCTCTGCAACAAGGATCACAGGAACAGAGATATTTGGTACAGTCGGCTCACATAAAGGTGGCCTTCTTCTGCCTCACAGGAGAATGCAGCATAATAAGGGGGCATCATTTAAGTGTGTCAGTCATTTGGTGGCATTTTTTTTCCACTTTACTGGAGATCAAGCATTCCACACATAACTGCTTCCACCAAAGGAGCAGAGAGAAGGAGAAGGGTTGACAGACAGATGGGGAGATGAGCATGACAATGAAGAATTACGACGAGCGAGGGGGAAAGAAGAAATTAGAGAGCACGTTACACAGAAACGTCAGTGTGCTAAAAAAAGGGACAATAAAGTCATTGTGCAAATAGCAAGGTGTTGTTTAACAGTGATCTTTTGTTCCGAGCGAAAAGCAGTGACTTACAGTTCACTCTATCTGAGTTTATATTAACAATTTTCCTGCACCATGTTTCCCGGTTGGTCACTAATTATAAGAACTCTGTATCAGGTGAAAGGGGGTCAAGGTCTGGCTCGCTTAAGCAAATAAACTGAGGGGGGAAAGTTCACCGGGTAAAAGTTGTGCAACATTTTAATGACAAGGAGGGAGATGGTGTCCGCGCCCCCGCAAACAAGGGCTGAGCTGCGCAGGCTTTTATTCCGCCTTGTATTTCAGACTAATAGCCAATAACTCTGTAAAGGCTCGCCCAGCGTGCTCCACTTCTCTGTCCCTTATCCCATGTCCCCTTGTCACCCCATGGAATGCAGCGAGAACATGGGACTAATCATTAACCTCTGTGCCTCTCCCTGTCATCCCAGGCCTGCTGGTTGGTTGGAACGCACCCAGGGCCAAAACACTGCTCCTGCCAGGGAATCTCTCAGACTACGTGACTGACTAGCGCACAGGATACACATTTCAAATCGGGCCAAAAGGAAGAACACACAAATATGCACTCAAACACACAAACAATGGCCTGAGAGCATGTCTTTAATCATGATAAATCAGCAGTTTTTTTTGACTGAGAAAGGGCGGGAGATGAATACATAGATAGCTATGTCCTTGAGATGTGCCTACACTGGCTTTGCTTCAGTTTAAGCCATTAATCTGTGTATTAAAACCATTCAGTCCACTAATAAAACACTCATAACATTTATTCAACCTCACAGAACTGACAAACACAGTACCGAAGGTAATAATCTATAAATGTAAGGCTATCAGCACAGAACATATGAAGAGCTACACCGTGTATATAGCCGGATATAGTCAATCAATCAGGATTAAAGGAGACACGCTACAGTCCAAAGTGTGTGTTAATGAACTCTAGTCAAAGTCAAGCCGCCCAAACAGAAAGCGAAAACACAGACAAAACCAGGCATATATATTCCCAGAGACGTTAAGGAAGTAAGGGGAGAGGAAAACACACTGCAGACAGATAACACAGGCTGTGACGCCAGCAGAGAGAGAGAGATAGGAAACACCTCTCATCTCACCATGATCTCTCAGTCATCTCATTCAGACGCCTCGTCTTCAGGCACATACATACATTTCATAAATTCAGCTCAGTCACACATTCATGTAACACAGACATGCATCCCTTCATCGTTTATTTTGAAGTTCTCATGATCTTTTTTACTTTCTATCAGTTTAAGGTCGTCAAACCATGAGAGTATTACTATGAGTTCATTAGGTACAAATGTAAATAAAATATTCTTATACTATGTGAATGGGGATGTAATAGATTACACCACACAGAAAGGTGTTCTCCATGTTAGGTACAGTATGTATCTCTTAGGACAAGCAAGATTACGCAGAACTACCTTAGTGGATTCACTGGAATATTAGATAAATGCGTTGTTCATTTAAAACAGGAGCACCCTGTGTGACGGTATCGTGATTCCTTTTTGCCACCTGCATAAAATGTCTGAATCAGCCTTATCTGTGTGTGTCATGTCCAAGTGGAGACCTGCAGAGATATGGTCGGCTTCATCGCTGCTTCAAATTCACTGGGTGTGTTTCTAGTTATGTTTCGCAATACACTCCATTTTAAATATGCTTTTAGGGAAAACACATCCAACAAAAGTCACCCCTCTGTCAACACCCAATGATAAATGTTGGAAAGTTTGCATCTAAGTCAACATACATAAAACAAAGATGAGCAAAGGCATCTTAACAAAAAGTTTGTCTTGTCAAAACTTCTACTTTCACTTGTCCAACTATTATTTATCTGATATCCTTGATTACCACTATTCCGTATTGGTAAAATACACATCAGTCGACACCTACAGTACCTTTTTACACAGACTCAGATGTGCTGCATTTGCTTGAAGTATTCTTCATGTCCTGCATGTGATACTAAATAAAATGCTTTGGATGTATCTGAGCCAATTTTGTGGCAAATAGACGCCATTTCGGAGGCTTTTTTCCTTCCGTGTCATCCGCTAACAGCTTCCCTCTGCATCCTCATCAGATTCCACAATATGGCCAGTCCTCTCTCAATAATCAATATGTTGCTGCATTGATGGAGAGATAATGGATAGAGGATCCATTAAGGCCCAAACACTCTGCAGTTACAGCAGGAACATGGACTTCTTAAGGGATCACTTTCAATACATATGGTCTAATGAGACCCACGAAGTGCTGAGCCAGGCCAATACTGATGTATTGTTTCCCCTATTTTTGCATGTTTGCCTCTAATTGGCACAAAACAATGGCTACTATAAAATGGCAAGTGTTTGTAAAGCTTCTCAGTAAAATAAATCCATTAAATTTAACGTCAGCTTGAGTTGTGTCAAAAAAAAATCCTGAACAACAACAAACTAGAAGCCAAACAGTATCTTGCACAACGCCATGCAGAACACAAGCCTCCGCGTCACAGTCAACCTCTATGGTTCGCAACTACATTCAAACTGTTTTCACAACAAGACACAAAAGCACTCGAGGGACTCTCACATCATCTGCGGGGCAGCTGTGAGCAAACCTCTGCACCTGGCCAAGACATGGACTCAAAAAAGAGCCAGACCAGGAGGGCCTGCGAGGGGACCCGAAAGGAGGCAGAGGAGTGGGCCGGCTCGCACAGCCAGGCCAGAATGTGCTGCTCGCTGGGCCTAACATTCAAAGCAAGGAATGCTTTCAAATAGTCAAAAGGGACAGACAGAAAGAAAGAAAGAAAGGGGAGAGGGAGGGAGGAAGGAGAAGAGGGGATATGTGCTTCACTCTGAGAAACTCTTCTGGTTCTAATTTACACATCTATGACCACAGCCCAGAATGAGCTCACTGTGAGAGGAGAACAACAACAACCAAAAGCAAGAAAATTAAGAGAAAAGAAGAAGCCTATGGAGAAAGTGATTAAAGGAAGAGCGTAAAGAAAAAGAGGGCAGATGGACATTCTCTACAGTCATGTTGCGGAACATCTGCTGATCGATACAGTGTCAAAGCGAAACTAGGCTCCAAAGTATGCCCCGGAGGCAGGAAAATTGACAAATGGGGGTGAGGGCAGTAATACTGTTGTGAGAGAAAACTGGAAAGATGGAGCCAAGAGAGATGCAGCGAGGGGTTCCTCTACGAAGACCAGCAGACGGAGGCGATTAGCGGTGGTTCTGGAATGCGAGGGTCAGAGATCTGGGCTCTGCTGGGACCCGCTCTGTAAACACGACCCCGCCTCAACCGGCAGAATACCCCCCAACACACTCACATACACATAAAAGCCACACTTGGATGCAAACAAACCAAACCCGCAGCCGCATAGACTAACAGACAACCAAACAAACCGCGGATAAACCACCAGCACCTGGAAGGGGAAAAAATGAGCCGACCAAATAAACCACGACAGGGCCAGTAAACCATGTGTAATCAAACAGTCCTAAAGATGTGCATCGAGGCTGGCAAACAGCGCAGGGAGTGTGGATGCTGTCGGACAAACAGCCTGCGCATCCTCATAGATTAGCATGACACAGCCTAAAGCGACACCTAAGCCACAGTAACGGCCATCTGTTTCATCACACTCAATAATATTTGACTGCGCAGGCCTCGTTCTAGATTTGCCCTTTGATAGAAGTGGAGGACAGACAATTAGTGACCTGTCAACGCAGGTCCATCTGGCCTACAGCTTGGGTCTGGGTTGAGCCTCTGCTGTCCAGCACCCTTCACGGGTGGTCCAGCCTCACGAGGCCCCCTCACCAGCTTGCATGTGCCAACGTTCCCGACTAAATTCTTAAAGCTGCTTGTTTACCTTCAAGTCAACCCTTCACAAAAAAATAATAAGCCAGTGGACTGAGTGGAGTGCAGTGTGGTAATTTGAATCTCTGAAAGCATGATAATCCCTGGTAACGACATTACAAGAAGCAGCATGGCGGCCTGCCTTACATGCTCATAAACAGCAGCCTGGAGTTGAACTGGGTGGGCTTGTACAATTATTTTCACAGTAATGACTTTAACTGCACAATGCTGCCCCCATAAACTAGTCTTGACGTGCCGTTTGATTCAGAGATGGGTCCAGGAAGAGACTTGCAGGCCCCATGTTAAAGGTTCAAGCACACAAAAGAACAAAGAGACACACACAGACAGTTGCACTGTAGGGCAGGTAACCCTTTAAAAAGAAATGAAGTCATTCACACCAAGGCTGTGATTATAATTGGCAACCATACACTGCAACAAGCCCCGTTAAAGTACTGTGCGTGTCTGTGAGCCTGTCTGTGTAAAAGATCCTGTTCTTCCATGGTGGGCCAATCCAGGTGATGGAGAGGTGATAGAGGAAGGACCCTCTTGCACTGACATACACCCATTTCTGTTTTCCATAATTAGCTGGATTGTTCTGAGAGAATGGCCTGTTTTGTCTGCCCTGATGGCACCACAAAGAGGTTTATCAGAGAACAAAGTGGGAGTTAGGAGCCACAACAGTCTTGGATCTTTGGTAACCATCTGCTATCATTCAACATCTGCAGCAGCTGGACTCCATACAGCCTCTTAAGGGATAGCTTCATTTATCATCATGCCATCCACCTCATATAGAGACGCAAAAGCCCAGAGAGGAACAGCTAGACAGCTTAAAGTACCTCACTGGCAAAACAATGATGTTTATTGAATTTTTAATCCACTAAATCGCTACACAGAGCTAAAGAAAGCCATGAGAAAATCACATGGTTGCACAACTATCTAACATTTTGTGAAAGCATGGTAGTTCCAGCTGCCTTTACAATGCTTTACCTTCCATCAGCGCACCATGAGCGCTCTTGCTCGCCCTTTCCACTGTTACTGTTGCCACTGGCCAGTGGAGACATGCTTCCCACAGCTGCTCCTGTTCTCTCCACACTTCACTGCCCTGCTTCCTGGAGCCCGGCTCTGGAGTTCAGGGCATGAGTGGTGAGGTTTGAGGTGGGCTGTCTGTCTGGCTGTCTGATTCAGCAGGAACATAAAGGACCCGCCACTGTGGTATGTACCTTGGAAACTTTAAAGGAGCTCTCTGGTGGTTCCTGTGGTGTGAAGGTAAGGGTGTGCGCAGCGAGGTGAGGGCTGGCAGTCTGCAATGTGAGAACGACATGGGGTTGTGGTTGAGGCAGCAGGGGAGGTATTTATCATGGTGAGGCCTGACTGTGGTAGAAGCGTGTGTATGGAAAAAGTTGAGGGCTGCAGGGCTGTTTTGTCGGTGTGTTTTGGTTTGCAGGGGAACGTGCAGTTGGAACATCTTCAAAGCGGAGTGTGAGATGATAATGGGAGGGAAGTCTCCAGCAGGTGAGATGTGACACAATGATAAAATGGTCCTGATGATGGGTGCCCATGAAATGGCACCAAGAGGGGCTGTCTACGTCTCCTTATAGCGGGACAGACAGAAGAGGACAAGTCATTAGTTCTGACAGACGCAAAGGCGGGGCTCCAGCTTGTATTTGGAGTCAGGTAGAGAGTTTGATGGTAAGCCTCTCCAGACCCATTCTCACTAATGAGCACCGAGGATTAGAGCGCTACACACATCTTTATTCATTCATTATGGCTAATACCTATGGACCACCCTGGGCACTTATGGAACTGTCATCGAGGAGAAGGTTGCAGCTGTCTCATTAAAAGTACATTTCAAGCTATTTGCTGTCTGAACCTTTCCTATATTTTTCTGAGTGCTACTTCCTCACTAAGACATAAACAGACAGCTGTGTATACGATCCTTCAGGCGCCCATGGGTCTGACCTCTGACCCCTACTGTAGATCATCAATCCCTTCCCTCTTTCCGCGGCTCACTCTTCCCTCCCTCCCTGGGGCTTGTTCACTCATTCAGGCTCTCACTTGCCCCTCAGCCTTTAGGCATCTGAGCCATTTCTAAGACCCAAGCTGGTTCCAGGGTACTAATGGGTGAAGGAAGATGTACAGCAATACAGCATGTTGTCGGTCTAAGGAAGGGTGCACCTAATGGATTCCTGAACCTCTGCAGCGTTGTCAAATGGATAGGAGATGCATTAATAGACTAATGAGGGAGAGTAAGCGAAAATCTCTTCTTCCAATAGCTAATGATTTGACTGAGCCATTTTTAATGGCTCTCCATCTGTCAGCCGCAGAGTGACGCCAATGTGTTCCATAACTTCAGAGTGACGGGGCCTAAGACGTGCAGCAAAACAGGACCGGCAAATTTGTCAACAAACAGCATGCACATGGCAGCTGTAGTAGGGTGTCCGCATTAACAGCCGTAATGACTCATACACACACAAACACCCACACCCACACTTTTACTCACACAGACACACACGCACACAAGAAACCATTTAATATTCCTGGGCCTGTACACACCAGCATGCTGTGACGTGTCGGCCTCTTGCTGTCTCACTCACTTGGCAGCTTTCTCTGCCAAAAGAACTGAAACAAAAATCCTCTAACATAAACCCGCCGCCCGCCGAAAACACATGCCGACACACACACACAGCTCACACACACACACACACACACACCGTGCTACATTGCTAGGACACCTTCGGTCCCAAAATAGAGTTTGTCTGGAGAAAAGAGGAGAAAGACAGAAGGTGGCATAAGTACAGATAAGCTGGAAGGAGGGAGCCCTTTTTTAGATTTCAGATCGCATAGGTAGATACCAGTTCTCTCGTCCCGGCATGCTGCTTCATGTCTACACCAAAAACACATTCGCACACAACGATGATCAACTGATTCCAGCTTTCTCTTTCTAGTACACACAAAGGCTTGTTTTGCTCCAAGATGTACTATTTCATCAAGTCACTTATTTCTTGCGTTTACCAGACAAACCATTAAAATGTAAGAATAGAGCAAATCATTTTATTCCTTTCTATCATTTCAATCCAGACTAACATCCTGTGCATATCAGGTCTGCCTGAAAATGACATGGTTTTGTAGTTAACCTCTAGAAGAAGGTCAAGCCTACTGGCAATCATGTTGTTCCAGGATAAGCTATATAAGCTAATAGTGGGCTTTCAAGTGCCATTTCCATTCAATCCCCAATTACCTTTAAGAGAGTCAATAACTGACTTTATTGGGGTGATGACAGAGTGAAGACCACCTGTGTAGGAGGGAAACAGCAGTTGAGGCAGGAAGGCCTGTCCCTGCATGCTTGTCAGAAATGACAAACGCCCCAAATCTCCTGACCTCTGGGCGGCTGGACGCTAGATCTTAGATGCAGCCACAGGGCAAAGATTTTGTCTTCTCTCTTTGAGTCAAACCCCCGCAGCCTCATCAGGAATGCATGCACACGCTTTAACACCGAAGAAAACACTTGAAGAGATTCAGGCATTTGCATTCTGCAGCTTACGCTGAACTTACTGACACTTGGCAAAGCATCTGTCATGTACGTGTCCAAACAGTCCCATAAACAAGACTGCAAGTACAACTTTGTTAGTAAAGCCTGGGGTTGAGTAAGAGCAAGATCAGGTAAACTGAGTCAAAGCCTCAGTTAATGTTTTCAGTATCCCAGCATTCCACAGACAGATTAAAGTTCATTCGCAATACCACAACACACTAACTTTGTGTCGCCACTGTATGTGTGAGCAAACACTTAAGACGCACGGGGAGACGGCGACTGTGGAAACCCTCTTCAGCTGATCACATAATAAGGATGGATGCTTCGGGGTGAAATTCCACAGTTACAGTTATGAATGAGCTCCTTTACAGGGTGAATAATGCTGGCGGGTCAACTGTCTGAGGGAATCTGAGGATGGCAGTTTTAAGGGAAAAATCTGGTTAGTCAGAGATAAGAGAAGAGAAGTGAAATGAAGGGCCTAATTCATCTCTAATAAGTGATGACATTCTCTGCCAAATGCCCGCAGATGAGTCAACATCAGGCGCCTGCAGATAAGCATGATGGTTTCCAGGACAGAGACAGTCAGACAGATGGGAATCTCTAAGAAACCTAACGGCTAATAAGCTCTATCATTAGCAGCAATGTGTTGTTGTGAACTGTGCATTATGCTGTCATTTTAAGACACATGTATTGTATTGAACAAATCTCCACTTGACATATAGTAGGTAGTGTTGTGCTTGTAGATCTGAAAGGATATTTCCTGTTTGTCAGCACATTTTGTTGAGTTTAATAAAACTCTGCTTTTGTTTTGTGTTATTTATGCCGATAAACTAGTATGAATAGGAGAAACTGTTTAATTCAAAACTCTCATAATTTCATATGACTAAAAATCAATATTTGAAAATATAAATACAGTATAATGTCTTTTTTCTGGCACCAGAAAAATCTACAAGTCAAAGCAGGATTTATGTGATTGGTGAGTTTCTGTTTCACATCATATTTCAGTCCAGCAGACTTTCTAAATCCTCTCAGCTGTGTCCGGCTCCATGCTCTGTAACTCACTCTCAGCGTTGTTATTTAGTCAGAGGGGGATAAGAGGGGTCAGGGCACGCAGTTGTGTGCGAAAGCAAGTGGCGTGCTTTAGTTCGTGTCTGAGGAGGAGAACTGAGAGAAGCCATTTCCTCCGTTGTGCTGACTGATGCTGGGTCGCTTGCCACTTCCTAAACCCAGAACAAAGCTGTCGAGAAGTGTGCAGAGTGAGCAGCTAATAGCATACCTGCAGGGGTTAAGAATAACGCGGCAATGAAACTAACTGCCTCACACTGTTGTTTTGTTTGCCAGGCTACTTCCTATGCTTTAACTGCCGATGAGCCCGAGACCTGTCAGTCTGCCTAGACGGGTTCTGCCTCTCTTGTATTTGCTGCCGGTCCGGATCACACACACACACACACCACTGGTGCTCCCTTCCCTATCCCAGTCATGTGATGTGACGACATGAAACTTATTAAATCAGATTTTGTCTCACTCTTCACAAAAAACTGCAGAGGTGCCAAACTGAGCCATCGGGCCTTCAGAGGGTATCCGATTGCCCCTAACTGGGCGAGAATAATTGAGGACATTTACTCAACTACTATTCAAGTCCAAATACAAATTAGAGGTTGTGGCACTTGACTGGAGTATTCCCATCTTATCATCCTTCAATGTGACAAATTTCAGGGGGAGATATTGTCATTTTTCCTTTCTGTAAACTGTCATCACTATATTCTTGCTAGTGGACCATTTGACATGCAAACACAGAATAATGTCCTGAAATATGAAGCATTATTTTGAACTTAACACGTAAATCGGTTCTACCAAGCAGATCCTTAAAAACTTAATCAAAACAAGGCCTACAGTAAAGCATAATAATAATAATAATTTCAATTTTGGGCAGTAATAATTCTTTATTTTCAGTGTTTGAGTAATATTATGGATTCTAGTTTGCAGTCAATGAAGAAAACATTCAATCTTTGGTGGCCTAGTGGTATGTGAAGCAAACTTGTAACCGGTGGGTCGCCGGTTCGAGTTGAGGTTGAGGCAAGAGGTTGAGGTGGGAAAGTGAGAGTGACCGCTTGTCCCAGTCACCACCACTGTGGACCCTTGAGCAAGGCCCTTAACCCCTGACTGCTCCCCGGGTGCTGCACCGCGGCAGCCCACTGCTCCTCGTTAAGGTTAACTTTGAATAGGATGGGAACCCAAGGGGATCAATAAAGGTTAGATTATTATTATTATTATTATTATTATTATTACTACTAGCAATGTTATACTGCTATACTGTTTAATATGTTGTCACAGTGTAATCTCCTTCCTTGTGTTAACAGTTAATGCACTGCCTGCAAAGTAGCTGACAAATCCATGTTGCTGTGGACACCCTGGTAGCTGCACCAGTATACGGCCCACCCTGCTCCTTTCTTGCTCCTATGACTGAGCTAA
>OMNN01099924.1:0-13025 GCA_900302755.1 Chromis chromis | reverse complement strand
TTGTGGCACTTGGCAAACTGTAGAAGAATTAGTAGCTGTACTCGGTCACCATGCTGACACTGTTGAAATCAGCAAACAGTACACATTATCCACAAGTTCTCAAAAATCCATCTAACCCAAGTGACTGAATACTGCACAGATGGAAACACCGTTTAAACAGCTACTAATCCAGGCTCATTTGTATGTTTGGAAAGACACAAAACGCCAACTGCAGAGTGTTTACCGAGAGCAGATTGTTTCTCTAAATGTCCAGTACCCACCGCTCAGCCCGGTGCTGCTCACTGACATAATGAGCAGCTGCCGACAAAGGCCTCAGCTGACACACACACACACACACACCAGCAGCCAGCAAGAAAAACTGCCAAAAACACCATTATAGCCATCCAGGACAGTGAACATTAACCACTCAGCTGTAACCACATGTGTTTACACCTAACAATGTGTCTTCAGAAGTCATATATTAATCCAATTGTCCTTTCCCTTCCAAAATGTAAACTGGCACCTGTCGGTTTCTATCTGCTTCATTTCCTCATGGTAGCATAGATTTTGCATCATCCTTTTTTTGTGAATAGGCAAAAATTGGTGAAGCAAGTTTCAGTGAGCTGCATTTCTGATTAATATCTATCATTTGTGATGAGTTGAGAGGTCTCAGCTGACATTTGCACTTGAATACAAAAATGTCTGTCTACTTATGGAGTTATTTCAAGGTCCTCAGATGCACTGTATCTTTCTCATTGAATCTTAGCTCCATTTACACTTGGATTTAAATGCAGATTAACTGTATTGGATTGGAATGAAATCTAAAATGCATAATAATGCCTGCACACAGAAGAAACTGTCAAAGTTAGTAATAAAGTAATTGTATACCACAATTGAAAGTCCTGTCCCACCTACAACTGCTCTCTTTGCCAATCTTTTCAGAGCTAGAAATTACTTTGGAGTATTTTTGGAATAATGAGTCCTTGGTTTCTCATTTCATGAAACACTGATACCGTTCAAGGCCTCTAAGTACTCATGTCATTATGCTTTTTTAATGAACTCGAAAGCAAGACACGGAGGCAGAAACAGGGATTTTAATAACCAAAGTTAGTTTTACTGGTAAAGACTAGTAGAGTTGGTGATCAGAGCTGGGCATGCTGAGCCGAGCTGAGCCAGGCTGAGCCGGGGAGTTAGCAGAGAGAAGCCAGCAGGAGAGAGTCCAAGCAGTGAGGGAAAAGAGTGGATCTCAGGCTGAGCTGGAGTTGGGTCCAGGATAACCATAGGCAGACGGAAGATGGGGATTAGCAAAAAAGTAGAAAAAGAAAGTAAGTTTACAAGGAGTGTCTGGAACTTGACTAACTGGGTATCTGAGCCTATGATCTGGTGGGGTAGAAGCCTGGTATATATGACACAGAAGACTGGAGATAACAGCTGACTTCCATGTGCCTAGATTTCAGAATTTTGATGCATAATATACAAGACAATGCTGAAGCAGATATGTTGTGATCCTTAACAAGGGTTCAAGAACCAGCTTTGTTTTTTTCTCAGATAAAAAAAACTGCAACACAGACACAAAAGACAATCCCTGTGCTCTCTGGCCCACAATCCCTCACGTGGTTTTTAAGGTCAGCCCTGCATCACGTTCCACTACGATGTTAAGCACTCCCAGCAGTGCTAACGTCCAAACCTTTGTCTAGTCAGCAGTTGAAGATCAGTCCGCTTTGTGGGATTTGAACTGAAAGACCGTGGCGGAGGAGCAAAGTTCCCGGAGCTTTCCGTGGCATCTGGCGTCAGGATTAATGAGCTGATCCTGATTCCATCGTTATCATCACACAGTGCAAGTGCAAGGAGCAGGAGTTACACTCGACTTGCTGCTGAAGTGTAGTTTGTGTGTACATGTGAGTGCAGATGTGTATAAGACAGAGTGGACAGTCCAGGGCTAACCGAATCGGACAGGTGAGTCATGTGGAAACATTATTCTGGGGGAAAGAATCTCCCTGGGATTAAGTTTCATGCATAACATAGAGAGCAAAGTTTCTTGTGCACACAGGTGTCTATCTGTGCTACTTTTATTTTCACGATACTACAACTGCATTTCACACAAACTGAATAGGTTTCAGGGACACAAGGGTCCTGCAGCCATTTCATTTAGCAGCCACGCTTCAAATCAGAGCAAATTACACCAAAAAATCTTGCTCTCACCCAGGTCCACAGAAAACATGATTAATGACACACTGTTACAGTTGCTTAAAATACATTTGATTAAAGAAAACTCATTAGTGTCTTGCCTTTGGAAATATGCATTCCTGTGGTCAAGCCTGTGGTATCTCCTTAAATTTTTCAAAGAGGTAGCCTGACAGAGCCACTTAAAATCTTAGGGTAGCGCAGAAAGACCAGAGGCCCCACATGAAATCCAGTAATTCTATTACACTGTTGTTGTGTGACGAGTGGTAAAATAGGTCAATATGTGACTTAAGGAATTGCAAACTTTGGTTTCTTATTTTACAATTAATGGTATTAATTATCTGATTGACCAATACTGGTACAGTTAATGTTTTGGTTAATTGAGGAACAGCCCTTCAAAAGAGACCAGGAGATGATTTGCAAAGGAAAAAGTTCACCCATAGGTGAGACATCTATAATTTTTTTATGATTTCTACTCTAAAAAATTCTATCTATGTTTCATGATAATGTATAATGCATCTAACTACAGCCACTTGTGTATAAAAAAAAAGTGTTTTCATTGTTGTGAGGTTACCTTTTGCCATATTTTGGAAGTCATTTTGATGAATCTATAACACAATAACATCATTACTGCAACTATCCTACTGTGAGACTGTGAAAGAAGAAAATCTCCCTAATAAGAAACTTGACATGCACAGAAAAAAACTTCACCTTAGTAAACAGATCATATTTTTACAGTAAAGCAACATCCTGATAGCTGGACTAAGGACTGATTTAGCTGTAGCTTTCAAACTGTGACTGTGAGTCTGTGAAGCTCAAATGTCTCAAATAAAGAAAAGTAAGCACTGTCATTGGCTGTTAGATCCTTACCAATCCTGTCCTACATATTATCCATCCATTATCTATACACCGCTTAATCCTCTGTAGGGTCGCGGGGGGGCTGGAGCCTATCCCAGCTGACTCGAGCGAAGGCAGGGGACACCCTGGACAGGTCGGAGATAGTTTATAATAAAAAAATAAAAAAAGTGATTACTAAAGTTACTGCTGTTATTCCATATGTGTAAATGCTCCAAACTCTCTTGCTTTGGAGACACTCATATGGATCGTCCTGCTGTCTGATGCAGCAGGAATATAAAGTCAGAGGAAAGACTCCTACAAGCAGCTGAAAGCAACAAATTGAACCTCAGCTCCCATTAGCGTTTTGTCAAAATCTGGATTACATTTATTATTAATCTGACCTCTTTGTTGCAATAAAGTTGCATTGTTAGTTTGTAATGAATGTAAAATTGTAGAGCAAAGTGAATGAGGCAAAACTCAACATGTGTGGGAGTTTTGTGACTTTGGAGAGGTTAATGTGTGTTTGTGTGCACCTCCTTCAGCTAAAGGCACACACTGTCTTTTGCAGTCTCAGTGTTGTTTATAGACAGGCCACACTGCTGACTGGCTGTAGCTATTACGGTCATTCAATGCTGCTTTCACTTGCACTGAGACACCACAGCTGCATTCACTGAAACTTTGACATCTGAGTTTCAGTGAATGAGCTTGACCAACTGCCTATCCACTCTGGGTTGGCCAATGAACTGTCATGGTTGGGCCACCCTTGGAGGTGCCTCTGCCAACAGCATGTCCATTTACTGTCAATGTATTAATGTCAACACACTGCTGTAAAATAAGGCCTGGTCAAACTAATAAATTGATAAACGTGCATAGTTGTGTGTGTGCATGGACACTTTCGAGGTGACTTTACTGCAGTAAAACAGAATCTGGCAATTAAAGTAACCAAAACAATGGACTGAATAAACTTGAACATGCAATGTTCGAGGAAGGCGATGTTGGTCCAACGCTCCATCTGGCCAACACTTTAGTCTAGATTAAAATCTCTCAACAACTACTGAATGGATTGGTGTGACACATGGAAATTCTTGCTTCCAAGAGAATACCGCCTAGAAACATTTGTTGAACTTGAAATATCTTGGTAGCTTTTACATGATTGATGGTTTGGTATGGCATACATTTTGAACACTGGCTGCTAATTCTATACATACCATATAATTAGAATGCTCCCAATTTCAATCAAATGACTTGAGACGGTGTGAGACCATAATAATTATTCATTGGCTGGATTAATCGGTCTGTTAAATATTAATTTACCTGAAGTGGGTGTGGAGTTTTATGTGCTGTATGTTGACAGTTAAAGGCTTATCACATTGTACAGCTGTCACTGTCTGTAAGTGTACATGCTGTTTTTACCGTTTTACAGCTGCGGTACAAATTTAGGATTTTCTTTTGGTTGAGATGCACAGTTATAGAGTCTGCAATTTCCTTTCACTGCTGCCTTTTCTTATCAGTACATTATCTTGGAAACAGGCAACAATGTCTGCACTGTGGCTTCCATTCATAAGTGTTTGTCATGCTGGAAACATGTTTCCTCATTATTTGGTCCTGCCTATGTGGCAGAATATGACACAAGCAGCTGTCAGAGCGAAGAAATGCCACATGTCTTGATTGGAGGTTTGTGGTTTTGCATCTCTGGCAGCAACCACCACCCTGAATATTCTTCAAGTAATTGCATTCTGCTCTGTGTTTGACTTTTTATAGCCAGACCGTGACGAAATCTGAGTGAATCATACATTTTATCCTTTGTGTCAAGAGTTATATCTCATATTTTTGCTGTGTCTGTTGTCATGTACACTTCTGCTAACATGAAAAGGGAGGTGTTTGCTCACTGGTTAACCTTTAAATACATATAAGATCCTCTCTGTACTGGACTAAATAAGTCATATTCACAAGCAAGCAAATGGGTGTAACCCAGAATGGAGAACAATTTAAAAAAACATGTCCTGACAAGTAATTTAGTGTGAAATTCAGCCTTCAGAGCATTTTTGTAATCCAAGAAGAATAATTAAAACTGCAGTAATTACTTTTTGTTTTTCAGTGAAGTTTTGTTTTTTCCAAGGAACTTTGCAACAAGAAGTTAAGAAATATCAGAATCACAATGGAAAGTGGCAGCTTAGTGCTCTGAAACTACTTTGATTGTAATGAGATGTAGGTGAAATAAGTACGGTATAAGATATGCAAATGAAAGGTTTGCCCTTGTGGATAAATGCTGACTACATTATACCAACTGTAAACCAGCTCTGAAATACTTTGAAGACTCGTATTATCACATGCACACTGAAAACATGTTGACACCATGCTGTGTGTTTAATATTTTAGGTCCATGAAGGTATGTATCAAGAGGTATCATTACCACCAATATTCCCACAACCCCAAGGCCATAGCTTAAAAAACAGCTGGAGTGAAGTCCAGTGCGTAAAGATATAAGACGCCATAAATGCCAACATCGATAGAGTTCACCCAGTATAGTTTTAAAATCTTGACCTTCAGTTTGAATCTATAAAATCTGACCATTAACACTAAGCCTTTGGTTTTTAATGTATCATAGTAAAGAAAGTGGATCAGGTACAAATGATTACCTGATATTACGGTAGTTATGTAAACGTAAGCATCAAACACAGTTATAACATTACATCCCATAATGTCTGGGTGGTACATTAGACAGCTGAACATTAAAGGAGCAATTGTAGAGTAATCATATAGCATTAGTTTGTGCTACCTTACCTGAAATTGCATGAAAACAAATCTGAAGCATTCCTCAAAGAGCGGTATGCATGCTGCATCAATCATTCAACCTGCAACTTAATCAGTAACACGATTTGACTTATTCAGACGCTTACTCTCCTGCCTTTCAGTGGTTTGGACAGCAGTACCAGAGATGCGAAGAACAACGCTGAGCATAGTAATTTGACAGGAAGGGTAATGGGTTTGAATGTTAAAGGAAACCCTTGTGTCAGCATTTAACTGAAATGGGAAGACACTACATTTGCTCGTAGTAATTATGCTCACAAAGAACAAACTGGCTACTAGAAAAACACATTTTGGTATCAGTAAAATGCACCCTCTTTTAAAAAATTGCCCAAGGACAATTCGGCATGTGAAGGGGCCGGGGAATTGAACCAGCAACCATAAGATCAGTGGACAACCCGCTCTACCACCTGAGCCACAGCCGCCAAAAAAGCTATCTTTAATAATGTTTACGGTATTGAAAATATCTGCAAATCTCTCAGAGCTGAAATATTTTACTTTACTTTCATACTGAACACAATTTATTTATCTGCCATTCCCAACATTTTGTGTTCCTGTCTGTCAAGAATGGTTAATTTTAGGTAATTTAAACAACCATTTAAGGTAATTAAAAGAATGCACTCTTTGCTAAATATCTTAAATCTCAACAGACAGACGGGATCATTCGTGTCAAAGTCGATCACTGTGTACTTCTGGTTCTTGCCCCATGATTAGAGGTAAACTGTAAAATGCCTATTTTTTGGATATCATTAGAATTTTTAAGTTTATGCAATGTAATCACGACATTCCTCCCTGACTGCCGCAGGCACAGTATTGTTAATTGTACTCCTTATTTATAATTTTACCAGTCTTACTGCAGTCTTTGTTTACTATGTTTTTTCTCACTTCATCAGTTTGGCTTTTGAACTTTACCAACCCTGCAAAGAACAATTCTGCAGCCAAACTGTCTTTGGGTTATCTTTAAACAAAAGGAAAGTTATATTTTATTTTTAAAAATATTATTGTGTTATGCTTTGTTGTGAACTAGTGACCAGTAACCAAGGAAAATAACGGCATAATTTTTATTATGTCTGAAACTATAAAATCCATAATTGATGAGTATTTTTAAAGTTCTTTCCCTGCGGGGAAACAGAGAACTTACAGTTATCAAAACACAATGTGACATTAGTATTCTGTGAAGAATCCAGTGGGAACTTCTTTCTGCAAACAAATGAGCTCCTTCAAGCTCCCGCTAAAGAATAGTAATCTCTGTGGGCCGACACACTGCCGTCAGTCTGGTAGCCTGTCTGTTGTTGTAGCTGCTCCAGAGGACATGATGTCATTTTGGCTTTGTGGAAAGGAGCATTTGTGGAGCCAGTAAACATTTTGTGACATGAATTTTTTTTATATATATTTTATGTATATTTTTCACGACTGCCTCATGTAAAGCAAAACAACAGCATTTTAGACAATCTCTTAATACTTTCTGACACTGCTAACCCCAAAACAGATGTTCATAATAAGGTTTTAAAATTGTCTATGGTATGATTTCATTAAAAATAAGCAACTTTCCTGAAAAGTATACCAATTTCCCAATATTGTTCCCAAAATTGGGGGTTCATAACCAAATGACCAGCTGCTGAACATGGCACCTAAAAAACTAGATATTTCTCTTGGAAGACGGTGGAGACCAAAAACAGAGCTAAAAGACAGCAGTTCTTGGATTTATGTTGATTAAGTGGCCATAATATGACTCCAAATGAATGATTAATACATGCTGGACATTAAATAAGCAACTTTATGCTAACACGTTGCTGAATAAGTTTAAAGGGTGATACGTCAAGAGTTTTAACTTCATGTTGTCTTCTCCCAGTGGCAAAAATAGTCAGTTTTTGCATTTTTTAAAGTCCTGTCTGTAGTATTAATTAGCTCCCCAGTTTAATCAGCATATACTTGCCTGAAGCTGCAAGAGGCTCCAGTCTAGCCAAAAAGTATGAACACTAGAAGCAGCATCAGTCGAGTGGGGCTGAAAGTTTGTGTGAGAGTGGAGTTGCCGGAATTGACCTTGGGGTCATTAGAATCAATCTTGAGAGTGTTAATGTGCTCAGCAAGTTCATGGCAATTTACCAATTAAAGTGAGAAGTTGCCCTTTTGGCCTTAAGACAGCACAAGTGGAAAACTAATTGAGTGTCCAAAATGAAAAGGAGTGATCCTCTGGGGACACCAAAATCTTTCTCTCACAATGTAAGTGCATGGTGAACTAATAGGAATTCAATTCACAATATTGAATTTATCCCTGGAAATCCGACATCAATACCTGTCTTTGTGTTAGTGGCTTACCATGAGGGATGTGTTGTTGCTTTGTGGATATGATAATGATGCAATAATGCTTTAGTTCTGTGCTTTACAAACAGGGAGGGGTTGTAAGTCTGATCTTGTAAGTGTTTAAAATGGAGAGGCAATAAAGATATCTGGTTCCTTGTTTGGTAAATCTCCATAGGTCTAATGCATACACTCATCCTGCTTCATCCTCCACTGACTCACACATCGCTTCATCAAATAAAGATATGACAGGTTTTATTGGAGTCCCACTGTTACCACATGGTGCTACTGTGACAGTTACATTGGGTTCAGTTGATGTGTACTTGAAAATATAGTGCTTGTAGTTATTCTGTCTGCCTGAATTAGACATTAGACAGAACGTGGGTGGTTAGCTATGTTTGGTATTTGACAGCGTAATATTTGTTTGCATTCCTAACATATTCAATAAAATATTATTACTGAGTCAAAGAATCAGTTGAGAATCAGTGTGAATTTGCTCTTTAAAATAAGAACATATTATAAGTGATTGATTGAAGCAATCACTTACTATATATCATTTTCTACTTTTGTAACATTGGTAGCAACATTGTAACACTAATGTTACTGAACTGCTGACTGAGGAACCTGCCCATTCTTGTTGAAAGATAAAATACTGCACTGTCAAGCACATAGGCTGGTTTCTTTCGTTACATAAACGCTGTAAGTTGGGACAAATGGTTAGCTTGGTTTTGTACATGGGCAACAAAATACACCCATCAGCTCACTAATAAGCACATTATGTCCCGTTTGTTTAATTTGTACAAAATACTCAATGTTTTTCTGGGACTGTACACTTGATCAGTCACAACATTAAGACCACTGACAGGTGAAGTGAAGAAGATTGATTATCTCATTACGGTGGCACAAGTCAAGAGGTGGAATATATCAGGCAGCAAGTCAGGTATTGAAGTTGATGTATTGGAAGAAGGAAAAATGGGCTTACTAAGAATCTGCATCTTTGACAAGGACCGAATTGTGATGGGTAGAAGACTGGGTCTCCAAAACGGCAGGTCTTGTGGTAAGTTCCTAGTATGTAGTGGTTAGTATGTACCAAAAGTAATGCAAGGAAGGACAACCAGTGAACCAAAGACGGGGTCATTGCCAGCCATGGCTCACTGATGTCCATGGGGAATAAAGACTGGACTGTGCATCAGAACACAGAGTACATCACAGATTCCTACCCATGAGACTCTGTAGCCGAAGACCAGTCAGAGTGTACATTGCTGACCCCTCGTCCACTGACAAGACACAGTAGCATCTGAACTGCAGCAGATCACGCACACTCCCTTGGGGTCATGGTATTTCCCTGATGGGGGATAATTCTTCAGGAATGGTTTGAGGCACATGACAAAGAGTTCAAGGTGTTGTCTTGAACAAATGTGATCCATGGAGGCCTCACCTCACAACTTACAGGACATAAAGGATCAGTCGTGGTGCCTGATACTAATGGACACCTTCAGAGGTCCATGGAGTCCATGTCTTCATGGGTCATGGGTAGGTGGTTTTAATGTTGTGGATGATCAGTGTATGTACCACAGTTGTATTTCAAAAAATAAAAAGATCTTTAATTATTATTATATTGCCCTCAAAAGATGGACTTCAATAATTTACGTATACTGTATATAATCATTTATGAAGACGTATTTCAAAGGGTTGAACCAAAACAACCTTCACTTTATTTAATTTCCATATGTTCATTTTACTTTTTGAGGACAAAGATGATGAAACTAAAGACAAAACAGTCAATGGTTTTTCTGTAGTGGCTGATCAGTGTGTAGTAACACTGCATGGTGCATTTTAATCTTTTTATAACAGTCTAAAGAACTGATGTGTCCACTGGGAGAGAAATACTTCTGTACCTTTAAATAGCCTTTTCTCCACTCTTGTGGAGAAAAGAAAAGCTTGTAGTTTCTAAAAAAAAAAGCTGCAACAGCCATAATTCCCAGTAGAATAAGAAAATGAAAGAAACATTAGTCCATTAATTTGGTAATTAATCATTAATATAACAGATTGCTACTGTAAACAAAGCTCCACACAGTTCTTTTAAGGGAGAAGTATTTCAAAGGTTTGAACCAAAAACAACCTTCCCTGCATGTCATTCCCATGTGTTCCCTCCATTTCCCGAGGACATAGATGATGCAATTAAAGACAAAACTGTCCACTTTAAAGCTCTAAAGTTCTTATTTCCACATAAAATAGCCCATAAACCCTTTGCACATGCCTGTGCCTACATGTGTGCGAGCGATGTGCTTGGTTTTTTCATTAACATTTTCTATACTTGAAGGGCCTGCTAAATAGCTTTCAAGGGGCTGGTATTGATTCAATTAAAGATAAAATATACAGACGATAGGAGGGAAACCGCAGTTCAATCAAAGTATGTAATGAACTAACAAGGTTGCTCTTTATGTGAGTTAGTATGGATCATGTAGAATCATTTTAGGACACTCTTTTTCCTAAAAGCAGAGTTTTTTGTGGAAATCTCTTGAGATTAACTGTTTGATATCGTCAGGAAATAAAGGAAGATGAAACTGTAGTTGCTAACAGACATACACATGTTTAACCATATTCTCAGTAACACCCTGAATAGTTCCTCTTTGCATTTAAAGGTACTATGTGTAAGAATGTGAAGAAATTTGCATACATTTATCACTATTTTATTGCCAATGTGTGAGCAGATTGCTTTTCTTGGATGCCTGTGCACTGATTTCTATGTAACAGACAAATTTTGTGTGAAAACCCAAGGGATGTGATGTTTCTGCTCGTTCCTGTGTGCCTTGCATCAACACCTCTCTTCCGCTCCCCTACAGCGCCAACAGTGTCGGCCGTCTCCCAGCACAACACAGACTCCAACACAACCTCTATATGAGCACAAAAAACAAAAGAGAAAAGTTTGATCTTGTGAAGTCCATCCAGCCAAATGGCACCGGGTGAAACTAGGATAAACATCAGCAGGGCATTTGATTCATGGACAAAACAAGGGAAAAAACATAATGTTAGTAAAACTAAATAAGGGTACTTCAAAGAGTTCTCAACCTCACCAGAAAACATCACAGGAGAAAGATTGTTCTAGCATTACTTTTCAACATAGTCTCCTTTAACTTCAACTTGGTCCACTGATGTTAAAGCCTCTCTATCCCTTTGAGGAAGAACATCACATCTTGAGCCTCCAAATGATCCTCAAGAGCATGCATGACCTTATCATCACTCTGACTCTATGCAAGTGAGATTTCAGTTTGGTAAACAGAAGTCAGACGGTGCAGGTTGGGTGAGTAAGGTGCACGGGGCAACAGTTCAAAGCCACAAAGCTTTCCTCTCCTTTTTTCTTTGATTGCTTCAAACATTTGAGTTTTTGGGAACAGTGATATAAGGTTTTATAGTGTACAGTTATGCCCCAAAATGGAAGTTATGCCCCTTGTTTCTGGATGAGGCAGAGAACTTTTTGAAGTGCCCTCATAGACCAAGTCACAGACTTGTCTCCATACTTCTGTTTAGCACCAGGCCAGCACTGGAGAATCAAATATAGTCTATGGTCTCAAATATAGTTTATAGTCAACCAATAATAATAGTGTGACATTAGTTAACGTCAGTTAATCCATCCATCAGCATGATGCCAGTCAATCTATCGGTCTTGTGTATGTGGTGTCACTGCAACAGGTTGCTGACTGCAGTTCACTTAATGGCCAGTGTCATTAAAGGAACCTTTAAACATTATTTCAGTGCATACTATTGAGGTCACTGACATACTCCTCAATTTCAGCCATTAAAAAAAAAAAAAGTTGTTAAAGTCCAAGTGATGCACACTGTATGCTTAATGTATGTGGGCCCTAAGGCTGTGCAGTAGCTGCACATACATTTAGTTTGTGACCTATTCAGTTCCTCAGTCCATCCAGTCTGCCAGAAACATCCCTGTGGGTCAGAATAATTTCCTTTTGGCAGCTGCTTATTCTGAGTGACTGCTCATCATTGTCACTCCTGCAGAACTGCAGTAAAGACCTCAGCAGTGTGGAAAAGTTAAGAATATTTCTCTCTTTGTAGGTTTTTCATTCAGCTTTAAACATCTGACCTCATATTGGAATTAAATTCAAGCTGCTCAAACAACCTGAGCACGACTGGTAGGCCTGTTTCTAGCTTATCCTTAATGCTGTTGTTGTGTCAAGAACTACTTCATCTTACCTGTCAGATGGTTGACGGTTTTGTCTTTAAATCATTATTTTTGTATCCAAATAAGCTTCAAAAGAAATGTTAAAAGTAATTCTGAACCACAAAAATACGAGGTTATCCTGTTTTTTTGTAAATTATTGAAAATGCAGGAATTGTTTTCAGGAAAACTAAGTCAAAGTCATGATACACATGCATTTTCTCAGTAAAACTAGTACAAGTTCAATATATGCTGCATCAGCAATAAAGTACATATATCTACATAATGTGGTGGAAAGGGTCTTTAAAAATCATGAAATGTTGATGAATCCAATGCAAGAAACTTGGGAGCTTGTTGGTGAGGATTAGACAGAAACTGAGTATTCAGATGACATTAAATCTGGGAATGAGCCAAAACACTTTTTTACTTAATAATACAACTTCTATTTTGACTTAAAGGCTTCTCGGTGAAGTCTGAGCTGAGAATTCAAATCATTTTAAGGGACATGTTTAAAAAACATATAATTTTACTGCAAAATAATTAAATAAGTGACTGTTTTGTTTGATACCATCGTGGACTATCAGGGTCCTCTGGAGGTTCCCTGCACCTTACCTTGAGAACCTCTGGCCTACAAACTGCCACAGTGATGGGGCGGACTGTCTAAAAAAAATCAAGTGAATTACTTGGAAGCACTCGCATGTGGTTGCAGTGGGTAAATACACTCACAGCGTGCGTGCGT
>OMNN01099923.1:4076-23915 GCA_900302755.1 Chromis chromis | reverse complement strand
TACAGTGAGGTGCTGTTTCTTTACTGCTAACATTGTTGAGAAATGTGATAGTTTAAATTCAGTAAAACAATTACAGAACAAGTGAACAGCGAGCACCAAATATTAAAGTGAAATAAAATGCATGACAGTGTTTCTCTGCATGTCCTTTGTCCATTTTCACTGTACAGTGGAATTATTTGAATTTGTACACACTTTTTAACACAGTACTTAGCTATAACATTTGACACAGTCAGATATGCTCCTGATAGACTTACTTGAGGAGTTTTATGGTTTGTCCTCTGAAGCAGGGCAGTCCAGTGTCCAGCATGAGATTCACAAGAGAAACCACTGCATCCATATAGGGTCTGGTGGTTTTAGAGAAGAAACCAAAATGAGAAACCAACAATATCAGCAACATCTCTTCACCAGTGACTCCTAAAATAAAACGTTATTGGCAGAAATCTTAAAACAGAACAGAAAGACCTTTACAGTTTCTTACCGTACAGCCAGATATCCTCTGACACACATCTCCATGAACCATTTGAAAGGCGTAGCCTCCATCTTGCCTCCCATGATCATCACCATCTCGTCTGTCAGCTTGATGTCCGGCTCCCAGCCCAGGTTACCACCAGGAGAGCTCTCGAACATGAAGCCGAAGTCTGGAGAAAACCAGGTTGATATCACAGTTACTTTGTACAGAACCTGTCCTGTAGTGTCATATAGGGTTAGCTACTGCAGTTTAACATGACAGAACAGGAGTATAAAGTGTGCGGATGTCACACCTATGTGGATGAGGTGGCCCTTGCTGTCCAGCATGATGTTGCCGTTGTGTCTGTCTTTGATCTGCAGCAGGAACAGCAGGAGGCTGTAGGCCGCCATACTGCGGATGAAGTTATACCGAGCCTGCAGAAAGGAGGTGATAGCGTGTTGATGATGAAGTGAAATTCAGCTTTTGTTTGTTCACATGATATCTCATCTAATTCTCAGACAACACAAATAATCCCTGGATGCAGCCTGCAGAACAGGGCGGGGTTCAACATTGAATATTTAATCCCAACCAGGGGTGGAGAATTCTGATCCTCGAAAGTAAAAATCCAGCATGTTTTAGATGCTTCCCTCTTCCAACACACCTGATTCAAATGATCAGGATCGTTATCAGGCTTCTGCAGAGCTTGATGATGAGCTGATCATTTGAATCAGGTGTGTTGGAAGAGGGAAGCATCTAAAACATGCTGGATTTTTACTTTCGAGGACCAGAATTCTCCACCCCTGACCTTACCAAAACTGTTCTGAACAAATACACTGAGCTATCTGAGCTATGTGACATAGTCTGACTGTTATATAGAGATAGGGGAACTTATTTTGTCTCCTCCCTCTCATCTGTGTTCTGTCTCCCTCCTCTTCCCAGGATTCAACCATAGTCGTGGAGTCTTTCAAGTCAGGCTTTGACCCCCCGGGCGACTTCCCCTTCGAGGACTTTAGTCAGAATTTGAGCAGAACAGGTTCAGACGGGACCATCAGCAACACGCCTAAAGGAGACAGAGACCGAGATGGTGCCCCGGGGTCACGATCCGACCCGAAGCATGCCATGAGCAAAACCAAGAACAAGCTGTGGCTGTTTGGGAAGAAACCAAAGGTACAGGGAGCGACGCATGCATGTTATAACTTCAAACTAATGAACCATATTCATCACCTTCACCAGTGACTTTATACCATCGATTTGACCTGTAAATATTAATTATATAAGTTAAAATATCTTATTTCCCTTAAGACATGTACACAGTCTGAAAAACCACGGAATACCTTCTCTGGCTTTTAATTGAATTAGTTAATTTATCTTTTTCAATAGAGCATCATCACTGATACCAGCGAAATAACACATAAAGAAACTTATATAGGTGAAACTCCATTGAAAATAAGTGGGATCAATGTACTTAAGGGGTATAATTATTCATTTTACATAAAGGGTATTATAAGAAACCTTTATTTGTCACGAATACATTTTTACAGTCTTGTGAAATGTTGTTTTCGCATATCCCAGTTGGGGTCACTGCGCACGGTCAGCCATGGTATGGCGCCCCTGGAGCAGGAAGGGTTAAGGGCCTTGCTCAAGGGCCCATTAATGGCCGCATTGGGGTTTGATGCTCCTTTGATCCTCTGACCTTCTGATCAGTAGCCCAGAGACTTAACCGTTGCGCCACCACTGCCCCAGATTAAGCTGGATAAACTGAAAATTTTATGGCATTTATCATTAATGTAATACTACCTTGCAACTGCTGCTTGAAGCTATCATAAAATAGTCAGAGGATGCATGTAAATTCATACATGTGGCTGTGAAGTACCCATGTTCTTCATATGTTCTTGTAAATTATGCATTTTACACAATGTGAGCTCCCTAAAGGACTCTCTATTATACACTGTAGTTATAGTAGTTACTTTTTATTTAATTTTTCAAACTACACGGTGTGACATGGACCTTTTATTAATTTTGCTGGAAGTAGCTTCCATACTCAGTTCAGTGTGAATTTAAATGCCACTAATGCTCGCAGTGGTACAGTTACATGACATAATAATTTTAACCCCCAGTTTTTCTCATGGAGTCACTTTGTACACATTTGAGTTGTAAGTCCTTATCACCTTTCCACTGTTCGTAATAACAGCACTCTCAAATCCTTCCTCCGACGCACTCCGTGGACCTTGGCCCTCTCCATAAAGACGGTGTTGACAATCATTAACCATCTGCTGTTGGTTTATGTAGCCGTCATCAGCTGGCTCACAGTATCGGGAACCTGGTGATGAATAGGGTGTGTTTGTGTACATGGGCTGCTTTAATTGTTTAACACTCAGTACCCTAAAATGTCACAGGTGTGTCTCATACAAGTTGTAACCCATGTAGACAAGTATTTCTCCATGACATTAAATCATTTTACCTAGTCAAAGCTTAAAACCGTTGGCCGTTACGTATTTTGACCAGATTTGATTGACTCGATGTAAGTCTCATCCACTTCAGAGTTCACCTTTGGGGAGTTCTACTTGTTCTGTGTGACCATGACCGACTGTCCTCCCCAGAGCTAAATACCACTAAATAACTGTACAACCCATATCCACACCAAGAGTCGTCCTGACCTCTGGCTTTGTCCTCTCTTCCTGCTCCCCACCAGTCCCCTTCCTCCTCTCCTCCTCCACCACCTTCCTCCTCCCGTCCCCGTCCCCGGCCCACCTCCCACCTTTTTCCTCCAACCCGGTTCAGCTCCGACCTTGTGAGCCACTATCTGTCTGAGATAAAGACTACCGTACCCAGAATCCCCCAGAATTTGAGGGGCCTGAGGAGAGGGGTGAGACAGGAAGAATCGTTGTAGTGTGTTTGATCCAGACAGGCTGTTGTGATTTTGTTTTTTATATTTCCTACAGAATGTCTGCAGGTCCAAAAAGACTTTAAAATATCGTAATTTTAACTATTACCTTAAATGACCATAAATGTAGAAAGTTTTAAATTTTAAGCTCAAATTTAAGACATCTAAAAGACTTTAGCTGTCATTGGCAGTTATAATTAATACATAAAATCATTTAAATTTGACTTGAGAAACCTGCGGACAGCCTGTAGTGTCGTTTCTTCAACTAATTTCTCCTTCTGCTCTTGTTTCTTTAGTTTTTGTGTGATTCTTTTTCTCCTTTCATTCCTGAGACAGAATTTTGCTCCAATCACAAGATGGAGGATCCTTGGTGATTGATGGTGTGTTGGTGTTTGAGGGATTCGGAGTTTATTTGGCGTTTTTGGTTGCAGTGTTGTTGTGTGGGGGGAGTCTGCAGTGGTGTGTCTGTGTGGCTCTGCTAACAGTGTCACTGAGCTGTGAAACAGAGCTTTCTGCTTTCAGACAGTTTAACACGAACTTGTAAATAACACTTGTTGTCCTGCCAAGCCAGAGCTTTGACTGGGTTTCCATCAGTTCTGTCTGCACCATCTGTGACCGGCTGCTTCTCATGTAAACTACTGATTCTGTCAAGTTTCCATCAGAAGAAGAGGCGGGGAAACTCGCTGACTGACTGCTGAAAATATTTCTCTCTGGTTATGGAAAATGATCCAACTTAGAGAGATGTTCTCCAGACAGGAAGTCAGTTACTTGATCGTGTAGGAAGTCTGTTAAAAGTGCCCTGTGGAGCTCCTGTAATCAAACAAATGTCACTCTGCAACTGACAATTTGAATGCATCACCTTAGGCTGCAAGATATTGTATTTATTTGCTATTTTTTGTCTTTTAATGACAGAACAGTTCATGGTAAAGTATAGACAACATTGGGCAGCTTAACCCATAGTGACAGTGAGCTCAAATTTTAAATCCAGCATCCTGTACCATGTTTGCTAGCTTGAGGTGGCTTCACTGCCTCTACAGCCACATTACAGCTCTTGTTTGCACGTTACTGCCACCAGCTGTCCATAAGCAACATAGCAAGATACCAGCAGCAGGAAGATGCACTATGTGGCTCATGCAGCTCATTTGTGCACGCAATACCTCAAAAATGCACTCATAATGTCATGGTTTGTTTTCTGTCCTTGGAATCAAGAACACTTCAGAGTACTTTTAAATCACAATATACAGAGTTTACACAAGGAAGTAGGAATACGAGAATGCATTTTTAATTTCTACAGCTCATTCACTAACTCGGATGTCGTTGTTTGTCAACCCATCTGTTTTTTCATCAATCAGCAAAAAGTCACATTTTTAATTCAGGAAAAGTCTATTAGTTGAAAGTTTAGTACTTTTATACCAGAGAGAAGCAGGAGTACTCCCACCCTTCACAAGAATACCTCCCTCAGTGCTGATGAAAGCAGGAAACACAATCAGAAGTGACTCATGGCACATGTGGAAGAATATAAATATTCAATAGTTTCTGTTCATTAAAGGGCTTGTTTGTAGGATTTAAGACGATTTAGGGCAGAAGTGAAATGTGGTGTTTATGTTGAAAAAAAGAATCACTGTGTTTTTGTTACCTTAGAATAAGCGGTTTATGTCTGGATGGAATAGGTCTACTTCCACAGATTCTACCATGCCGCATGTTTCTACATGGGTCGAGAACAGTACCGCTAAATCCCACAAACTGGACCTAGAACTGTTAATGCTTTTAGTAAACATGAACTGTTTTATTGTAGCCTTCTGGCACATCATGAGTCACTTTTGATTTTGTCATGAAACTTGACCTTCTGGCCTCATTGGAAACACGCAGTAACTGTGAGTTTAACTGATTCTGGGACGACTGTACTGACGACTAACCAGCATCCAATTTTGTTTTCTTTTTCCTTTTTTGCTGTAATATGTAACGCTTTACGTCTCAGTGGTCAGTAAAGATGGTAAGTGAGTCTGTGTGAGTGTGCGGACTAGTCATAGGAAGACCCAGCAGTGTAGGTACCAGTGCATGTATCCTCATCCTGTAGGACTTCCCTTACTGTCCAATACACCGTACAAAGCCTGTAGTAATAGTGATGTTAGCTACTGCCCTTTTCCAGGTAGAATAGATTTTGTTACATCCTCATGAATACAAACAGAGTTCCCCAGTTTTAGAGGAACAGGTGTTAAGGTAGCATTTCACTACCTGTTGTTGTCAACTACTGTCTAAGAAGGTGTATATACACCCACCAACCACTTTATTAGGTACACCTGTGAAATGTAATACAAGCCCAAGGCTTTATTAAGCTTCTGCAGTGACGATTCTACTTTGTTTGTTATTAAGGTGGTAGGTGGGTGGTGGTAGGTGGGTGGTGGCGTACTTGACTACATTACATTTAAAAGTGTTGCTGTTAGTTTGTCCACCCCGTTTGCCTCGGGGAGGAAAATATTAGGAACATTTTTTTTAAGTGTAACACCGTCTAGGGCCCCACCACCCACTCTGACTTCAGTACTTCAGACTTCACAGATGTACCTAATTACGTGTCCCGGGAGTATCTATTGTTTTCTATTCAAATGTTAATTATTATTTATCCCCAGTAGGATTCTAAGTAGTTTTTCTCTTGAAATTGGTAAAGCAATCTCACCACAACAGCTGTTTCCAGGATCTGGAATTAACTTTCAAGCCAGCACTTCTCACCAAATGAGAAGTCCTTTAAAGACTTAAAAAAATTGGACATTCGAGCCTCTAAAATTCCATGTCAACAGAATACATTTATTCTGAGCTCATATGTTCAAATGACAGGATCAGACACTCCAAAGCAGCTGCTCATAGACAGCTGTAGTGAGAATGATTCCAAGGTCACGTCTTAGAGTATTTAATCAGTTTTAATATCTGAATTTTTAACATTTAAACCGGCCAATTGAGAATGTAGCTCTTTCTGTCTGCCCGAGTACAACAGTTACATGCTGGTTTGAGCTGCTTGTTTTTAAACAACAACTTTAAACCTGCACAAACCAGATCAATCTGCAGCAACTAAACCATCTAACAGCTGTGTTCTAACAGCTGTGATCCTTCTCTGGCTTCACTGGCTGAGGTGACATAAAGTTTGTTAAATGTACAACAGAGTTAAATGCTGTTTCTCCTCACCAGGCGCCTTCTCTGGAGGATTTCAGCCACTTACCTCCTGAGCAGAGGAGGAAGCGGCTGCAGCAGAGGATTGACGAACTCAGCAAAGAGCTCCAGAAAGAGATGGACCAGAGGTAAGACACTTAGCAATAAAACCTTTTCCAGTTCAAACCATGGGCACATATTCAGAAAAATCTAAAAGCTACAGCCTTAATTTAACAACCTCCAATCACTAGCAGAGATTTCCATGCAGGAGGATGAGCAGTGTGATGTTACAGTGCAGCTGTACATAACCGTAGCACAATGTGGACCTGCTTGTGTAGTTGCTTAACATTCCTGTGCTCCATCAGCTCCAGTGAATGTTTGTGTGTTTCTGTCAGAGATGCCCTGAACAAGATGAAGGATGTGTATGAGAAGAATCCTCAGATGGGAGACCCGAACAGCCTGCAGCCTAAAATATCTGAGACCATTTGTAACATGGAGAAACTACGTTCGGAAATCCACAAAAATGAGGTAAAGACGGGCGAGGTCAAGCAGATTTAAGTCAGTTTGATGCGTACAGCTTCTGGGTCATTTTTTTAGGCGATGGCTCCAACTCCAGTGTGCGTAGATGATGATGGTGTCAGTCAAAACGCACCAATTAAATCTCTTTCTCTCTGTTGGCAGACTTGGTTATCTGAGGTGGAAGGAAAGCAGAGCTCCAGAGGAGACAGAAGACACAGCGCCGACAACCACCATCACACTCCTCAAGGCAGAGAGAGGTAAAAACACCTCCATAACACCCCGGACAAACAGATCTACACAGAGATATACATTATGCACAGGGAGAAGGAGGCTCACTGCTATATCTGAACATTAGGTAGTAATGGATTATATCTGCCAGGGCTGCAGTAATCATATTATAGAGGTTTTACATTTCTAGGATCTCAAAATGTGCAGCGGTCAGAGTGAAGCTCAGAGAGAACATGAATGGTCATTGAAAATAATCCTTGAGGTTTGCATGCGACGCACGGTGATCCTTAGAAAGTCTTACATTTGTTTATGCAAAATAATACAACAATTGTCCTTAAAAATGACTATTAGGTCCTAAAAGTACCATCAACAAGGGAAATGAGATTTGGTTTAATTTTCTTAATCTACTTTAACCTATTTCTGTGGACCTAATATTAAAATATCTGAATTAAATCTGTTGTACCTGTTTAGGATATTTCATTTTGAGCAGTTGTACTCTTCAAATATATTCTTTGTTTCATGCTATATTATATATTTTGTACAACAGTTAAACATTCAGTTTTTAAGGTGAATGGAGAACTTAGAAAATTAAGTTGCTCAAAAAGAAATACTAATTTTGTTGTCTTAAACTTCATTAAATTGGTCTCAAATTTCCTAATCTCCTGTCTGTTTCCCATCAGTCCTGAGGGCAGTTACACAGAAGACACCAGTCAGGAGCATCACACACCCCACCACCGCTCCACTCCTGCAAAGCCCGGACCACCCAACCCCGACCCTCACGAGTTTGACGATGAATTTGATGATGACGACCCGCTGCCTGTCATCGGACACTGCAAAGCGCTGTATTCGTTTGATGGTAAGAACACCCTTTGAGAAATGTTCAAGGAGAAATGGTCATAAATGACTCATTGAAGGCTTATTAGGTGGAGAATATCATGGCCGATGTTAAAAGTCGAGTGTTTGGGGTGCTATATAGCAACCTGTCAGAATGAGAGTATTTAACAAACTTAAGTAATGTATGGTTTTTGGTTTTCGAAGCCAACAAGCTATGTGGCTTACTGGCTACCAGATGAGCAGGGCTGAGATTGTTACTTGTGCAACAGCAGGGTCAGTTAGCTAACACACTAACATGATAAGATGGTTGTTGATGTAAGCTGGGGAGGGTTCACAGTGACTTGGTTGTTAGCCCCATTGCCCCAGTTTGCGTCCCGATTAGGACGCCTGGGATCTTTCTGTGTGGAGTTTCCATGTTCTCCCCGTGCATAAGTGGGTTTTCACCAGGTTCTCCGGCTTCCTCCCACAGTCCAAAAACACACTGAGGTTAATTGATGATTCTAAATTGTCCGTAGGTGTGAATGTGAGTGTGCTTGGTTGTCTGTCTCTATGTGTAGCCTTGTGATAGACTGGTGACCTGTCCAGGGCATCCCTTGCCTTCGCCTGAGTCAGCTGGGATACGCTCCAGCTCCCTGTGACCCTACAGAGGATTAAGCTGCGGTGTATAGATAATAGATGGATGATGTAAGCTAGGCATCTTCAATATGATCACTGAAAAAGATATGCTAGTTCACATCCCATATCTCACCAGCATCTTGGATTTTTCTGTGTATACCTGATTATTTTGATCATTGAAAAGATATTATGTTTATATAATATCTACACGCACAAACATAAACACTGAAGAATCAACCTTGACGTGATTAAATTGCACTGTTCTTGTTTGACTTTTAGGTCAGAACGAAGGGACACTGGTGATGGCGGAAGACGAGGTAATGCTCTTTTTTAATTTTTAATTTAGTTGTATCATTTTGTTAGATTTTTTAAAAATAAGCACAGCAATATCAATCAATAATCGATTAACTAATAATAGAAATTAAGCATAGTTTTTATTGGTTGTGAGCTCATATTGCTGGTAACACTAATTCAACTTCAGTAGAACTTTGTGTTCATATTAAATTGGCTTGATAAACATTCCTTCTAAACATTAGCATGTTAGCTTTTAGCTCACAGCTTCTCCCTGATTACAGCGTCACAGAGCTAATCACTGATTATCCACAAATTAATTACACTAATTAAATAAACTCTTGTCTTCCTGTCTTCAGGTGTTGTACATCATTGAAGAGGATAAAGGCGACGGCTGGACGCGAGCGAGGAAGCAGAGCGGGGAGGAGGGCTACGTTCCCACCTCCTACGTAGAAATCACCATGGAGAAAAACAGCAAAGGTGCTGTGACCTACATCTGAAGCTGCACTGTCCTCTGTCTGTCATTTTCTCCATTTCCTCTCAACGTAACACCACAGAAAGGAAAAAGACAGCATCCGAACATCTGCATGGACATCTGTCGTCTGTTTCTGTTCTGGTTTCCATCCCATCTCTTTATCCTTCTGTCTGTTTATTCCTCTAACCCTGTAATCATTCATATCTGTGGGACTGATGTTTCAAAGGTGAGTGTCTGAGCACAGACAAATAGGAAAAACCTATCTGAGGGTGTTTGAGTGATTTGTAAATTGTATATGAGGCATTTCTGTGTGTGTGTGAAGTGTGTGTCCACTGCTGTTTTAAGCTCCATGTGAAGACTACACCACTTCTTATCGATCAAAGCATTCAAGATTAAGATGTAATATATTAGAACCAACTTATTTTTATTTGACCTATTCTTTTAATTATTTTTAATGTTTCATTTTCTAAGTGGAGATGTTCAAACTCCTTGATTTTAAGCTCTTTTTTTTTGTTAATGTGTCGACATAATTTGAAGTGAAATATATTCTGATTTCTTTCGTCTCAGTCTGATTGCAGTGTGTGTGTGTGTGTGTTCATGCACATTTTTTTCTGTTATCTGTGCCATCGCATTTGAGTTTTGTTTGGATTCAGCTGCAGTAATGCTATCCAGTATCACCGGAAAGCATCAGGAGATAAACGTCACATTGCAATTTTCTTACAGAATCCAAGTGTAGAAACGACGGGTAGTCCTCGTAATATTGTGTTATTCACAAACTGCACTGGAAACTTCACAGACAAAGCTGGCATCATTTGTATTTTCCTCACTGTCAACAATTCCCACAGAAACCAACATCCCAAGTCCATTGGTTTGCAAACCTTAAACATGTAGTTAAGAAAAAGCTCCGTTAGTTCATGAAATATCTGGTCACTGTACTTTTTCTAGACTATTTTCATCTGTGGACTAAAGGGACACACCAGCACGTCCAAAAAGTTGACAGACTTATAAGGAGCAGATTGTAAAACAAGGAATCAAAGCTACAGAGGCTGAGATACCCCGTCTTTAGTCGCTACTACATCTTTTAAACTCCACACCTCCAGTTTGTGTTTCTTGTTTTGTTACAAATTAATAGTCTCTCAAACCAAGCGGAGAAAACTGATGACATGAGGTGATGAATGATGTGACCCTCATGTGTAACATTATCTAGTTTTTAGCAAACGTTACTTAAAAAGGAGGGAAACTGCAGTTGTTGGGAGCTAATCTCAGTTGCATCTTAATACATCTGAGCTGTGTATGTATGATTAACTCAAATAGAACTGTAGATAATGCAACAATATGGCCTTTAGTTTAGCGTGTTAGTGTGATCAGTTCACTGGTTGTTTTGGTGTTTTTGTGGGATTTGTTGGCAGGAAGAAACTGGAGAATATCACCAGCTTCATTCTTCAACAATGGGGCCACTTGAGAAACTCTTACAGTGACACCCAATCATGCTTTGAAAGAAAACACAATTAGGAAGTGCTCAATTGAAATTGTTTTAAAATTGCAGTTATTTCTTATGATTATGCATTAATTTTATGTTTTCCTGTCACTGATTATCAGCAGTTCTCACCGTTAATTTCCATGATAATAAAAAAAGTGGCACTACAGGTATTTTATAGTAACTGTGCCAGCTGAATGTAGTCATGTTTGAAGGGTTGTTATTGTAGGCAGCAGCATGTAGCACAAATGAGGGTGCAGTACCTTGATGGCAGCCAAACACTGAGTGAGTGTGTACAGAGAACAGAGACTTACCACCGTGTTTGTCTACACATGATTGCGTTATTAGTTCTTATGCGATTACCAGGAAAGCGTTTTGAAGGAAAAGGCTGCCAAATGTGCAAGAAGTTACCAAATTACAGCACAAAAAAGTCAAAACTTTCTTTAGAACCTGCTGAGATACTGCCACACTGACTCTAAACATTAACTGGATTCATTCTCTGCTGGAAGAAATTATTAAAAAGCTTCTATATTGAGTCCAGTATTGAATTGTATGTAACTTGGCCACAGGTGTCCAGTCTTCTCCTTAATTTGTGATCCAGACAAAATAAATACAGAGAGGATCATCCTGGCAGCTCTCTCTGCTAATGACATTAGCAGACCGAGGTTTAAGGATGCCTTACATGCTCTGGATCTGTTTTCTTCCACTTGCACTCAGTGAATGAGCTGAACAGAAAATGAATCTGCCGCACCCTGAACTTTACTCCAAAAAACTCTTCTGTCGTGTGTGTGTGTGTGCATGTGTGTGTGTGTGTGTGTGTGTGGACGTCTGCAGCTGGTGTTCCTTGCTGTGTTTTAGTAGTAACCGTCTTTCTCCTCTATGTGACTGCAGGTTCCTGAGGGCTGCAGAGTGGCCGGGCGATTTGATTGGCTGGTGGAGGGCTCACGCTGATTGCTGATTATTTGGTGGTGGGGGCGACCAAGAAAGAGAGAGAGAGAGAGGGGGGAAAGTAGAGAGAGGTAGAGAAGGAAAGAGAAGAAGCAAGCTGCGAGGGAGGTTTGCATGTCTGCATGCTCACACATCCATAATCAGCAAAGCATTCTGGGCTACGAGAGGAAAGAAGGGAGTGATGAAGGTAGAAGAGATGATCCCAAAGCTTTAAACAGGCAATCTACTTAACCCTCTGAACCCCTTCTTGATATTTTACTACTTACATTTTTAATTAGTTTTAATACTTGTCTCGTTTCTGCTCTGTGTGAACACAGCCTGCAGTTCAGCTGAATAGTCACTTCATTTTGATCTGACTCGCATAATTTTTTAGTTTTTTACAGAATCTGGTGCCAGCTGTTTGTTTTTGGAGATTCTTTAAATGGGACATGTACAATAAAGACATATTGATAAAATACCACAATATTAAACTTAGATTTGGTTCATTTTTCCTGACAGAACTACATGTCATACATGATTAGTTCAAGGACAACTGGAGAGATAAAAATCCAATGATTGATTCTGGGTTTTTTTAATTGTTTTTTTGTTTTTTTTTAATGATAATTTCCTTTCAAACCCTCCAGCAGGTTTTGGGTTTCAGAGGGTTAATATCATCAAGTAGGGTCCTGATTTGTATTCAGAGAAGTCCAACTCTGAACTGTGGGACAGTTTGTACTAAAAGCAGCAGCAGAAGAAGAAAAGACCTTTCAGACCGGGTAGTGGCAAAGGCAGCAGCTTCAGCTAAACAACGTAACTCAGATAGTAGTTTATTAGGTACTGAAGCTGAAACATAAATCCAACAGTCCTGCAATAAACTCCACCTGGACTGTTCAGTTTTTGTTGAAACTTCTAGAGAGGAGCTGATGTCATTTGTCATTTCAGGCAGTTCAACAGCACCATAAACTACATCCTCCAAAAGAATCCTGAAGAGTTTCAGTAAGAACTGAACATGAAGGTGGGATTTATTGCAGCACATTGTGTTACAAAGCATTCGGCTACGTTCACATTACAGTCTTTAATGTTAAATTTCTGCTCCTCCTGTACTGATGGTTCCTGTTTGCCACCATGTAAACACTGCTGAGGTCCTAAACAGTCGTGCATGCACATGTTTTACCTGATAGCTACTAGGACACATGTCCAGGATTATTTAAGAAGTTCCTTCCAGTTGGGCTTGAACTAAAGCTTTTTCGTAAATGTGCAACTCATTTTAAACTTCCTCATCTTTTTGTTGAACCTTGAAGATGATGAATTTTTAAATACCTGAAACCTGCCTTTTTTTCTAACAGCCAACAGGGGGCGACTCCTCTGGTTGCAGAAAGGGAAATCCAGTAAAGTACTTCTGACTTGATTTATTACCTCAGTAAACATTTTCCTAATGAGTTTATGGTCTCAATCACTAGTTCCACAACATTTTGAATACAACATGATGTTCACTTAGTAAATTATGTTTCCATTTATAGTAAAATAGACGATAAAGTCAGATATGTTTTGGGGCAGGGCTACCTTGTGATCGACGGGCCACTACTGTGTATGTGTCTGTAGTGTCCTTGAATTGTAGTCGACAAACCCAACAGGTTACATCATGGTGGCTATTTCCATCTTTTATATACAGTCGATGCCACTTCATCATGTAATGTGAACGTAGCTTTAGTTTTAGCTAGGTGTACCTAATAAACTGGTAAATTAGCTTATACCCAGTAGATTTTACCAGAATCACGTGCTTGTGTTCAGCTTCAAGCAGCAAAAGTCAAACATGGCAGAACAAATGGATAACCTGTGTTCGTTCACAAGCATAACCTCCTCCTCTCCCAGTGGCTTCGCATCTTTGACAGGCTTTTTTAGGAGTAAATTACTTCACATCAGGGCAAAACCATACATGCACTTCAAGGTTGCAGCAACAGGTTTTCCTCTCTGATGTGGTGTGAATTTATCCTTTAACGCTGGATAGGAGCATCTCACCTGTCTGTGTTGTGCACTAACAGGATAACTTGCCTTGTATGAATTAAATTTGTCTCCTCTGTAGCAGCTGGGCGGATTGTTTGGGGAGAAGTCCTGTGAAGTGGCTACTATTGAATTTATTTTTCATTCAGTAAAAAGGTCCCACGAGCCATCAAATACAATTTTAATCACAGCTGAGGAAGGTCATGAAATATGACTGCAAGCTGTACTGACCTGCAAGTAAGGATGTCTGCTTGCATCTTGGGGCTCTCAATTCTTAAATGCATATATTTCACTATTTCTGCATAAACTATTAAAATGTCACACCACCTGATTTATTCACTTGCTCTATTTCCCAAAAACCTTCTGCCCAGACTTCTGCTCCACAAGAGAGAAAACCAGCAGACTTTAAACTCAGCATCAGGGCGTATCATCTCTCAGGGTCAGGTCGTCTCAGTGTTTTGCTGCTGCCACTAACATTATCAGTGCTCCAACTCACTCCTGTTGTTGTCTGTGCTCTGTTGGTGATGTCTGCCTGCCTGCGCCACTCTGCTCCTCATGCCTGCCTCCACCCTCATTCAGTCGCATGCTTTTAACTCGTCGTAAATGTCTCCCAAACATGATCAGGTCTTTCATCCGTGAACTTCATAACTCCGGCTGTGTTGTATGTTGAATGCTGTGTCGTCATGTTGTTCATTGAGGTTCCAGCATGAGTGTGATTTATTTATGTTTGTCTCTCAGAGCTACTCAGATAGCAGGACTATCAGGTGAATACAGGACCTCTCCTCCTCCTTTCCTCCTACTCGCTTTCTTTTTTCTTCCTGGGTTGTGATTCCAGCAGTCGACCAGCAGATGGCGTCCTTCTCTCACCAAACCACAGCTCAGCTCCATCCGGACTGGACTGCTTTTAAAAACACCAAACTAAAAAGAGGAGCTCTGTTCTTGTTGCAGTTAAGACTCTGCCTTAAAACTCTACGTTGTCTTTTCCACACATATCTGGGTGTGTCTGCTCTTCCGCCTGACTACATCTCCCATCAGCCACCTGGGCTCACCCCTCGCCTCGTTGAGGGACTCTCAACTGCGTCTCCATGAAAAGTTTTCCCCATGTAATCAGTTGTATTTGTGAATGTGACGACACGCACACATGTACCTGCCACACGTACGGAAACCCAAACACGCCAAAATTCACGTGTCGGTTTTGCGTGTTTGATTTTTCGCACACATTAACGTATAAATGTGTGAACACGTGTGCTTGTTGCATGTGTGACGTCAGTTTTTACCATTGAATGATTTGTACATATTAACATCTGTTGTGTCATGCTGAATGTTTTTCCATGGTGATTGTTTTGTTAGGTTTGTTTGATTGACCCTCTTCATGAGAGACAACAAGGTTTGAATTGAACCGATGCACTTTGCCCTGATTTGAATCTGATTAAATGAAAGAGTGAATGATTGAACGAATGATTTAAGGTCTGTGGTGTCTGCTGAGAGACGTCTGAACTTTCCCAATGACCACTGTGTCGTAGCGAGAAACAAAAACACTCATTTCTCTTGTTGATGGTTTTATACTCTTTTTCTAATGAGCAACTTTTTTTGCATGATTTTCTAGATTCTTTGGATTCATTCATCTCTCTGGTGATTGTTTTTAAGCCGCTCACTGTATCGGTTTTTGTGGACTAACAAACAAAATCACACAGCTAGACTATTTAAGAATAAAAAAAAGCCACTAATGATTCCTCATATCACAGTAATCTAACAGCAGGTGGCCGCGCTTTAGTTGTAATCGGTGTTTCTTCGATTAAGCTGTGAAATGTGCAGAACGATGCTGTAAATGTTGTTACTTGAACTTTTCTTTTCCTCTTCGTGTCACAGCTTCCATCTGTGACCAATTTGGCGGTTGACAAGAGTTTGGCAACTTGGTGTTTTTACACTTTGGATTAAATCTGTTTCCCCGTTTCCAGTCTTCTTGCTAAGCTAAGCTAAGCTAAATGGCTTCTTCTTTAGCGTACAGACATGATAATGGTAAATATTTCCCAAGACATCCTGAAACAAATTTTTCCCTCCGCACTGAGTGAGTGAGTTTAATTTGTTCGGGGATGCAAAATGGCGCAAATGAAAGTAGCCTATCAGCTTCTGCAGCCACCTTTTGTATTTTAATGATGATGCCTTGCAAACAAGCACAAAAATCCATTAATGCTTTTTGTTTTTTTTATACATATATGATGTCACGGTTTTCCAAACAAGGTCCAGCTACAGTCGGACAGATTGTGATTCCCTGTACTGAGCTAAAACGATGTGTTTTCTGGCCTCCTTCTGAAAGCTGTGATATCAGATTAACGCCTTGTTCCACACAGTTCTGTCCAAATATTACTGGAAGTCTATTATCTAATGGGAACCTCCATAATCTCTGATTTATGTATTAAACTTTCCCATCCAGAATTTGTCTTGAGTACGTTGAAAAAGTTGCAAAATACCTGGATTTCTGAGATAAAGCACTGTGGTCGAGGAAGTTGGAAAACAAATTAGGTAACAGACTGTTTAGACGGTTGACTATGTTGACAAATTGTCCGAATGTATAAGCAGAAAGTAAGTAGTTAAGCTAGTTTAACACGTGCTTACTGTGTGACATTGATTTTTGTAACAAAATATTGAATAAAACTGGCTTCACACCCTCAGGCCGACCAGCTAACTTGCCACACAAATGCTCCATGTTCAGATTCTGTAAAACAAGTTTTTAAAAACTGCTAAAATTAGCCCAGTTTCATCCATCCATAGAGAAATGCATTTGATTGGGTTGGTTTATATATTATGCAGAAATAGCAGAAATACAAACACCAAACCAAACTGTGTGGAAACAAGGCATTAGATCATTTAGTTCTGATGGTATTGCAGTCATACCATTGAAACCCATTCCTATTTGAAAGCATTTAGGACTGCAGCTACTAGATTGTCATTACTGATTAGATATTTTATGACCATTAAGTCTATAAAAAATATTTAAAAGTTTGTCTTCCAGGTGCTGGTTTTGTTAAACAAACCATCCAAAACCCAAAGATGTTCTACTTTGAGCGATGAGCAGAAAATTCTCACATTTGAGAAGCTGGAACAAATGAATGTTTGGCCTTTTTGCTTGATAAAGTTAATGATAGTTTCCGCACTAACACTAATACTCTGCTTAGTGTCGTCATTTTAAATGTGCACTCAGACAGGATCCGTTCATGTTGCGGGGGTGACGAACCTCAGACAGCGACGTGAGATTAACAGGAAGAGTTTCTCATCCTAATTAAACATTTATGCAGGGCATTTTTACCTCAAGTATATCACGCAAACTTTTAAATAGATGCTACTCTCCAAATCTTCCTTTCAAAATGTCCCGTTTAGTTTGTGTCAAAGGTGCATTTGGAGTCCCTTTAATCAAATGAGCAAAATACACCAAAAGTCCTGTCATCTTTTAATCATTACTCTACATATAAAACTGTGCGTATCCTAATCGCCGCTGCGCTGTAACTCTGAATATCATGCAAAATGAGCTTTGAGATGCAACAGTAAATATGATAAAAAACCTGCAGTAAGTTCTTGTACAGTGTTTTACTGAAGCCTCCTGTGAGCGTGATGCTGTTTACCGCCCAGCAAAAACCAGACGTGTTCTTCTCCACATTCCTCTTCTTTTTAAAACTCTCATCACGCGTGTCCTGTGGAAACTTTGTACCCAACAACCATGTAAAGATATTTAATCTTTTTTTTTTTTTTTATCAGAAAAAAACAAACAAACCACAGCAGGTACAAGGTGTTTTAGCAGGATATTAACATGTAAATCTGTGTTTTTACCATGTTGTAACCAATGGCAGTACTTCTCTTCTCATATTGTTGTGCACATCTTTTTACTTTGAATGTTGTCCGACACTTTGTGAACAAAATGCTTTTTTTTTTTTCTTCTTTCAAAAATATTGTTCTAATAAAATAAGCAGCAATGAAACCGCGGCTTTGTGTCTGAAAGTTGCTGGAAGCAGAAAGGTGATGAGTTTGTATTCAGATATGACCTCTGAGTCAACGGTTTGTCTGAAATTAACCACCTCAGCTTCTAAAAAACAGCCCACAACATCTAACATAAGTTTAACGATCCTTGTGTACACTGACTGTATGAACAGGCAACTCTCTGAACACCAAAGCCTAGAAACTGTAAGAACAAAGAACTCTGAGATTCCCAGTTTTCCAACGAGTCCACGAACGAATGTGTGACGGACAAATGGCTAAAAACATGCTTAAAATCAGTGTAGGTCGTCTAAAGAATCACTTTATACTAACTAACTGAAAATTCTGTGTTTCTTGGCCCAACTGATAAGCCATTAGTAACTCAGAAGTTAATAAGAGTCACATGGCAAAAATGTATAGACTATTCGCCTGAACTGCAGGCAATGTTCATACAGAGCAGACAGGAGAAGACACAAGATACTGAGAAAAATAAAGCACACTGGATCAAAGTAATAAAGCAGCATGACCCGAAAATGGTAAACAGAGAAGCAAGTTGTCAGTAAGTTGTTGAAAGATACATTCAGCATGGTGGAATATGTTTGTAGAGTTTTGAATCCACTAGGAGTGAAAAAGTGACTGGAGCAAAAAACAGCCAGAAACTACTTGAGGTTCGGAGGGTTAATGTACACTCAGTGGTCACTTTATTAGGTACACCTTGCTAGTCAAAGGTTGGACCCCTTTTGCCTTCAGAACTGCCTTAATTCTTCATGGCATGCTTTCAACAAAGTTTTGGAAACATTTCTCAGAGGTTTTGGTCCATATTGACATGATAGCATCACGCAGTTGCTGCAGATTTGTCGGCTGCACATCCATGATGCCACTCTCCCGTTCCACCACATCTCAAAGGTTCTATTGGATTGAGATCTGGTGACTGTGGAGGCCATTGGAGTACAGTGAACTCACTGTCATGTTCAAGAAAGCAGTTTGACATGATTTGAGCTTTGTGACATGGTGCATTATCCTGCTGGAAGTAGCATCAGAAGATGGTCCACTGTGGTCATAAAGGAATGGACATGGTCAGCAAAAATACTCAGGTAGGCTGTGGCGTTTAAACGATGCTCAGTTGGTACTAAGGGGCCCAAAGTGTGACAAGAAAATATCCCCCCACCATTACACCACCAGCAGCCTGAACCGTTGATACAAGGCAGGATGGATCCATGCTTTCATGTTGTTTACACCAAATTCTGACCCTACCATCTGAATGTCACAGCTGACATGGAGACTCATCAGACCAGGAAATGTTTTTCCATCTTCTATTGTCCAGTTCTGGTGAGCGTGTGTGAACTGTAGCCTCAGTTTCCTGTTCTTAGCTGACAGAAGTGGCACCCGGTGTGGTCTTCTGCTGCTGTAGCCCATCTTCTTCAAGGTTGGACGTGTTGTGGTTATAACCAGTGGTTATTTGAGTTACTGTTGCATTTCTATCATCTCCAACCAGTCTGCCCATTCTCCTCTGACCTCTCACATCAACAAGGCATTTTCGTCCACACAACTGCCGCTCACTGGATATTTCCTCTTCTTTGGACCATTCTTTGTAAACCCTAGAGATGGTTGTGCGTAAAAATCCCAGTAGATCCCAGCAGTTTCTGAAATACTCAGACCAACAACCATGCCACGTTGAAAGTCACTTAAATCCCCTTTCTTTCCCATTCTGATGCTCGGTTTGAACTTCAGCAAGTTGTCTTGACCACGCCTACATGCCTAAATGCATTGAGTTGCGGCCATTTGATTGGCTGATGAGCTATTTTTGTTAACAAGCAATTGAACAGGTGTACCTAATAAAGTGGCTGGTGAGTCTATATATACATTTTTTGCATTTTTTCTTCAATTTTATGTTTAATCTCTGCTATAATTCTGTGTCTCTGCTACAAGAGGTATTTCTCAAGATGTCTCTAATCCAAAATAAGCTAATTTACCACAAACTGACAGCTGCTTATATGATATTGTAGGGTCTTAACCTTAATATTTTAGTT
>OMNN01099919.1:20684-33425 GCA_900302755.1 Chromis chromis | reverse complement strand
GGAGCGTGCCTATGTTCCCACAGCTCTATAATCCCACGGCCCTATGTTCCCACATTCACACATTCACACCAGTCTTAGAAATACAACATAGAGATGTGGGAACATAGGGATGTGGGAACATAGGGCTGTGGAAACATAGGGATGTGGGAACATAGGGCTGTGGGAACATAGGGATGTGGGAACATAGGGCTGTGGGAACATAGGGATGTGGGAACAAAGGGTTGTGGGAACAAAGGGTTGTGGGAACAAAGGGCCTAATTTTCAATTTTTTCTGTGAAAAAAGAAATCTTAAAAATGTGGGAACATAGGGCTGACCCCATTTGTGGTAAGGAGGCCATTGCTCTTAAGCAGAAACCTTTAGTGCTGGAAAGTGAGGTTTATGTGGAAGTGTCAAAAACTGCAGTTCCACAAATGACCCCTAGGGGCTGGCTCCAAAAGTTAGTCAACCCCTATAGACCTCCATGTTAAAACGTCCAACTTTTTAGTCAAGCGGTTTTAGTCTCTATAGCTACCGTAATTTTCGGACTAATAAGTGCACCTGAATATAAGCCACACCCACTAAATTTAAAAAGAAAAAAGATTTTGTACATATACAGGCCGCACTTGTCTATAAGCCGCAGATGTTCACGTTGTAACATGGGATATTTACACAGAAAAATGTAACACAGAAAGATTTTTTTAACTTTATATTAAATAAATGTTTTTTTCCGAACATTGCCTGTAACACGGCTGGTTAAAGAAAATAAATAAATACACGCTGCCGTCTCCAACGTCTCACCATCGATTCATTGATGCCAAGCTTACGCGCAGCAGCTCTATTTCCTTCTTCGACAGCCAGGTCGGTCGCTTTTAACTTGAAAGCTGCATCATTTGCATTTCTTTGTGTGTTTTCCATGATGAGGGTATGTGAAGAATTTAGTGTGAGTGCATTTGATTTAATTCAAACAGTTCCATTGGTCCACTGTGACCTGTTCGGTGATTTCATTGGTCTGATGTGACGAGGCTAAATGTATTGGCACCATGAAACCTGTTAGCCTGTAAAAAGCCATAAATTAGCCGCATCGTTGTTTAAGCCACAGGGTTCAAAGCGTTTGAAAAAAGTAGTGGCTTATAGTCTGTAAATTACGGTAATTTCTTCGTTCATGACAACTGCATCATGCTACATTTGTATACAACTCTCTTGTTTAAACTGTATTATGGCTTAAAGTTGTGCATATTTACCATCTTCATATAGTATATTTTTGAATTTTTTAATTCTGTTGTAGAAAATTAGGGTCTGAAAGTTTGGTTCTGAAAGATGCGTAAAGTATTTCTCCATTTTTGGCCTCTGATCTCGTCTTGTATGGATCCTCGGTGTCTTACGTGTGACACAATAGTTATCATTCATTCATTTATGCATGTATTTCTTATTAAAGTCGATTACGTAATACTAGAAAGCGAAGCAAAGCGGCTTTGGAGAAAACACACCAGACGAGATCAAGTTTTTTTTATGTTAAAAATGTGTTTTTTAATATCCTCATCCTTTAATACCCTCATTAGGAAGGCATCATCCCTAAGCAGATCTCCAACAAATGAGAGCTATATCCAGGTGCTTTGTCCTTAATGCTACCATCTGTTTTCAAAGCAGTCTTTTGCAAATGGGATCTATTTGTAACAGCTGCTTTGACGTCCCTAATTCACTTCGCCTTTAAAAATCAAACCGCGCACTTAATCAGCTCTTTGCACTGCATGCGGCAAAAGGGGGGAAAGAAGTGAAGAGACATGTGAGGTGGTGGCCTGCAGATAGCCAGTCACTGCTGCTCTGTGGTATTTTGCAGATGATCAGATAGGAAGTGAGGTTAGTGGCCAATGAGTCAGCGCTGTTATTGGACCTAAAGTGAGGGAGGAAACAACAAATAGAGAAGCAGAGGCATATTTCAGGCAAGAAAGCACATTGTATTTCTCTCACTTTATATATTTATTTGATTTGTGTTCTGCTTTTGGTCTAAAGCATGTAGCAGAACGACTCCAGTAATAGATGGCAAAATTGAAATAGCATCAGTCCTAACGCATGAATAAATTAAATGTGTTGAATACGCAAGCGGATCTGAATCTCATGTTCGTTTGATGCACATTTATTGATCTTTATGATGCATGAGCTTCAAAAAAAATCTGCTCCTTCAGATGTTTCTTGTGGAAGTGTGATGAAGTGCTATTAATGTCGGACGGATTTCAGCTTTTCATCAGTTCTTTCAGAGCCTGATTCTCTACCTCAGACAGGGTTATTGCCATTAAAAAGTTCGATGAGTTTGATGCTGGTTTTTATTTATCCGGGGAGGGTTTGGAAAGCAGCGAGAACTGAGCCTGCATTTCACCTGGTGGAGCGGTGAAACTTTCAGATGACAGGTTTTGATCCTAAAAATAGGCTCCTCGTAAATTTAGGTCTTGTTTAGAAGCATCCTGCCTCGCTCCTAAACAGTTCCAAGTATGTTTCAATCCACTTGGGATTCTGCGCGGTATATTCGGTTCTGTGAAGCTGGAGCAGGTGCAAGTGATGGATTTAGCTTCGGGGCGTTGTGATGGTAGTTAAACGAATAACGACAGCCGTCCCACGGGCGCCTAATAAACTGTATGACCTAAATACTGTGCCAGTCTAAATCTTTCTAATGGGACGCATGAAAACAACAGCAGGACTTTCTCAGCATTCTGGTTTTCTGAGGATCTTATTTGCTCGTGATCAAGTGGTAGCTTATGTAAGTGAACCACCAGCATTAGTTTGTCTTGTCTTGAGCCGATGTCGTGACCTCTGACCTTGTGGTTTTTGCTAATAATAACAATAATTGCTTTCTCCGTCTGCTCAGACATATGGCAGGACTGGTATAATCCCAGTCCATGCCTGCTGGCACTGGATCAGGCCTGGTTCCAGAACACAATGAGTTAGGGTGCATTTGAAATGAGCCGGGACTGAAAAGTGATTGTCGTCCACCAAAAACTGATTATTGTCCAGTTTATATACATCTATACCAGCCTTTATCTGGATCTAACAGTCCTAAAGTGTAACTACACATAACTTTACATCCAAAATGGCAAAAGTATGTCCTTGTGAGAATTTAATGCAACAATTTCATGACTATTTGATGCAAAATTTCTATAAGCAGAGCAAAATATAGCATATTACTGCTATCCTCTGTTCAACCCTTTAAGACCTGAGCCTCAAAATGTCCACCTGGTCTTTTTTTCTTAAATTGATTACAAAAAGGTCAGAAAATGTCCTGTGAGTGCTGGTGCCCATTTTTTCAGAAGAAACTTTGAATATCTGGCAGTTATTTACGAGATTACCGTCTATTATAAGAGTTATGGTAATTTTACGGTAATTTCATCCAGTGGATTCCTGGGGGGGCACAAATGAAATTACTGTAATGACACCATATTGGCTGTAAAGCGCAATGCCTCAGCTTTCAGAAACCGTCGGATTTTTTTCCGATAGCACAAACGGTGACATTTATGGTATTCCAAAGTGCGCTAGCCCAAACGCCGATGACGCATTAGGACTTAAAGGGTTAAATGATGAGCAACACAACACACACCTTACCTCACTGTATAGATGAGTTGGGAAATCATTTAGTCCCATTTGGACAGACTTCTGCTGGAGTTGCTGGAGGGAAAAGTGGCAGATGTGAGTCCTCGTGTCCTGGTTTGTCGTCACCATGATCTGCCCTGCAGCTGCGGAACATGTGTTATTGCTGGTGTTCAACCTCCCCAACCATCCATCCATCCATCCATCTTCTACCGCCTATCCGGGGCCGGGTCGTTGGAGGCAGCAGTCTAAGCAGAGAGGCCCAACCATTATTGAATATTTGTGGAACCATATAAGCTAACAGTAGTAGTTATCCAGCCCAAGCACAGCTGCACAGACCGACGTGACACAGCAGCACTGCAAAATTATAAACATTTTACAGCATTTTGCATAATGGTTGGACTAATGCTACAATGCACTCAGCAGGAGATCCTACACATTACTCACAACTGAATGACAAAAAGTTATTATTTATATTTTAACTGAGGTGCATGCTTTTGCACCTTGTCTGATGCGACTTCTCACAAACTGAAGCCAAGTAAAGCTTCCTTTCCTTTGGTACTCAGACAGATGCTGCATTATCGCTGCTATAAAACAGACTGAAGACTTTAACAGGGTATTCATGCCTGTTAATTTCACTGCTGTTTTATGCTCTTTATTTATTCTCTTTTTTTACATTTTACTATGATGACACGGGCGATTTGCTTCGGCATTCTCAATGAATAAACACGTATTAGCAGTCAGCTGTGACTCTTCAGTCATTTCTTAGCTCCTTTCCAGCTCCTCCAGCAGTTTAACAAGTAAGCTAATGTTCACAAGCCTTTATCTAAGCTTTAATAGGGCTTCAACTAACAATTACTTCATAGTCATTATTCATTTATAATGTTATCATAGATGGAAGCAAATTTTATTCTCTGTCAGTGGTCCAGAACCCAAAGAAATGAGCAATTAGGTCACTAATTATCAAAATAGTTGTAGATTAATTCACTATTGACATGTTATTTCAGCTCTAATCTATTAAAGACATTCAATAGGACACTGAATATGCTGAAAAGTGCATTTAAATGTACTGAATTAGTTACTATGTGCTGCACAACTAAAACAAAAACATACACTATAATATATAAAGACAATATAGGGTTCTTTAAAAATGTAACTTGATGTTCCTATGATGTTATATAATGTAATTCACTGGTCAAAATTCCCCTCAGTCTTTACATTATGCACTTTATGTTGCCTCAGGTCAGAGAGTTAATGCTATCACATCTATTTAGGGTTCATCATGACAGTATTCTGTATTATTTCTGCCTCAGGCCTGAATTATGTGGTCATGGGTCACTTTGTTATTCTATATTATTGTTGGGATTTAATAAGGGTTGCATGTCAGGTAGATTTTGTCTACATATGTGTGGTAAAAAATGAATCTATATCCCTTATACTATGAAAAACAGATCTAGTTGTAACGTATTTCACCAGTGTGACCCCCTACTGTGGATTTAAAGCAATCTGCGTGTTTGAAATACCACATCTTTCTATCATTAGCACCGTGGCTGTGATTTTTTCCTATCGTAGGTCAACATGTTGCTCCATCGTGACCTGAAGAGAATCAGTGTCTGAATCACAACATGCCCCAAAGCTCAGGGTGGCGTGCTGAAGTTGCTGTTTACCTACACGGTTATGTAGCCTGAGAAAACGGTCTGTCTTTCCACATGAGATCAAAGCAGCTGAGTCATATCTTTGTGTCTATATCCGTGTTTACTATTTGTAATCGCTTTAATTTGAGTATATGGTCTATTTTAAACGTACAGTAGACATTATTGTGGGCCTGTATCTCAATTATGTATTCATTTAATTCTCCAGCTTCCCCCCTGCTTCATCATAAAATCTGTTTAACCAACAAAGAAACTGGCTTCTTAGATGTTTGAGTGCATCATGGTCATCTTCAATTCGCATCACTGATCCCGGTTTCCCTGTAGGTAGATCTGCGGATTAAAAACACATATGAAACATTAAATTTGGCTGAGGTCCCGACTGGCTTTTCTGACTGTCAGGTTACATAAAATCACACTCAGCTGGTCTTTGTATCTGTGGGGTTTTGTCTTGGCCTTCGGCATCAACAAAGATAACTAACGCCCACAGTCTCTTACCGAGAATGTTTGCGCACAGACTTAAGGTGTAGTCTTTACTATATTAAGGCTTTCATTCACTGGCAGAGATTAATATTTGAATGTCTTAACATGATACACTGTTGGATACGGGGTTCCTCTTTAGTTGGAATTTAAATAAGATGAGAAACATCATCGGTTTTCAGCCTCACTGAGCTTCTTCTACTACAACTATACCTACTTTGTCAACCTAAAGAGCTTTACCAAGACCAACACAAGACATTTCCACTCTTGCCCCGAAGACCGGACAACAAGACAACTAAAGCTGCAGTAAACAATCACCCGACTTCTCTATTCATACTTCAGCTCTCTTCCTTCTCTGTAAGCACATTGTTTTCGCTCTACGTGTTTGTAAAATATTAATAGCGAACCCGCTGCTTCTGTTACCATTACACTATTGCTTCCTCTCCATCCATACGAGTGCCAGGCGTTGACAATGAAAACACAAAAACACAAGGAAAAGCCAGTTAACTCGCCCCTTCAGATTGTTAGATTATTAAATAAACGCAGGAAAACAAGGTTATAGATAAATCCTGTTAACTTCAACTCATGCGCCGTGAATGTTTCATGGAAATGTTGCCTTAAGCTGATTAGCTCCCAGTTTGTTTTCTTGAAATTCTGACTATATGGGTCAGTTTCAAAGGCACGGACACTCTGTCGAGGTTTAATCTGCGCCCATGAATCATGTTGCAGTGCTTTTTCGCGTCGTCCCTCCTACTGTGCGGTTAGTCTTTTCCAAACTAATTCCACATCAGCTCATTACATGGCTCCAGATCGCTGCTTATCTGAGCTCGACAGAATGGGAAATAGTTCTCAGTGTACTTCTTTTTTTCTTTTAATTCCTCCAACCCGACACATCATTGTGTCCTTGTGTCTCTTTAAACAAAAACCTCGCTCATGCAAAGCTTGGACATATTTTTTGACACCTTGTCATTTTTTCAAGTGCAGACACAGGCAGTATAAAAGGTTTTTTTTTTACACTCTCTGTCTGTGTTTGCGTGTGTGTAGAGACAAATCTAGTAAAAGCTGTAGTCCATTGATGTTACGGAGTAATTTGTTCCACTGTCGGTGCTTTTTTCTCGGAGTGGGCGCAGGCGAGCACGCTGATCACAGGGCAGCAGAGCTCAGCTGATATGGATGGAGCATATTTTCTCCCTCCGAACCGCTGCTCCAGAGAAATGAATGGGTTCTTTCTGCACTATCACATCCAGAAGACACAGGATTGTGCATGCAAACACACACACACGCGCGCCTAAACACTCATTTCGAACATGCCTCCACACAAACTAGAAGTCTAGACCAGATCAGTGAAACAATAAGGTGCAAGCCTGTGAGGATTTTGCAGATTTTCCAAGACTGATATATTGTGTCTGTGCCTTCTTGATCCTAATCCTGCTGTCTGGTTAGTGTGTGTTTGTGCGCCTCTAACCCGGCTTGGATGGCATCACATCGGGCCTTGTTCTAAGACGGAGCCGTCCACAGCAATAAAGCGCAGAATTGCAACATAGACATCTCCACACACACACACACACACATATAAAAAAAACAATATTGGTATTCCTTCCAGTCTCTCAGCTCCCTCACAGTTCATATCACATCCACTTTCCTCCGTGGGAGTGCAACTGACAGCTAAGGGGTTAGTTAAGTTCAAGATGCTCTCCTTAAAATAGCCACTTTTTATTCTGCTACCCTTAAACTGCTTTTACTTCACGAGTCAACAGAGATCAGAGGAGGCTGGCTATCAGGGGAGAAGAAAAACACTACTTTTGTGAACTCGAAGCGAAATGCAGCGAGACAGAGAGAGAGCACAGCATCTGGGGATTGATTTGAAAGCGGTTCACCTTGCCGTCAATTGCCATTAAATATCGCGGCGGCAAACTTAATACTGTTGTTTTGTTGTTGTTATTTGGAGGAGGCGTGTGAGCCTATAAGTGTGTGCTCTTATCTGGCCATGACGCACACATCATTGTGGATTTATACCACCTTTCTGCTTTTTCCCTCTTATGACCTCCACAAATTACTGCTGTATTTTGCTCCGTTTCAGTCTGTTCTGCTCTGGAAAAGTGCATGTGCAGCCAGATTCTGAGCTTGTGAGGAGAAGAGTTGTGTGGGATGATTTTCGTGTTTCGTGAAGCATGATGAGATTTTATTAAAAAAAAAAAGAAAAACACATTGTTTTCAGGCCAAACCACAAAGTCCCACAACAACTCCCTAATTAAGATTTCCCTACAAATGCTGTTGTCAGGTAAGGAAGCAGTGGAAATGAAATGGTAAAGAAAGTCTAGAAAGAAAAAGAAAGAAAGTGTCCAAGATGTACAGAGCTTAGGAAAGCTTTCCCTTTTTAGTGCTTTGAATCATGGTCAATTTAATTCTGCTTTTTGACAATAATTTACACAGAAAGACTCTTTATTGTCAAAGTGAAAATGGATTTCTATAAAGTAATGCCAATTATTAAAAAAAATTAAAGTGCAAAATAAGTGATTGCAAGTATTCAGTTCCCTTAAAGTGACTCACCTAATTGAACACAAGTGTAGCAAGGTAATGTTGCATAATTAGTGAAATATAGATCATCTGAGTGCAGGTAATGTGTTTTAAGTGACTGTAGTATAAAGACACTTTGTTACTGGAAGGTACAGTCACTTTTTACTATAATTACACCATAAAGACAAAAGAATATTTCAAGCAGCTGAAAAGGTTATTAAATAGCAAAGGTCATGGGATGGGTACAAGGAAATTTCATGGGAAAAAGTCATTGAGTATCCTTTGGATTACAGTTAAATCTGTTATTAAGAAATGGAAGGAATATGGCCCATGTGTAAATTTGTCTTGAGCAGGACGTCCTCAAAAACTGAGAGATCGTGCAAGAAAAAGACGAATAAGTGAGGCCACCAAAACACCTATGACTCCTCTGAAGCCGCTGTTGTGCACTGCAATCCATTGAAATTAATGGATTTCAACTGTTTGCTTGTTTTTGTCATTTTTTTTTCATTTTTTATCAGTCTGTCGATTCTGTGCTTTCAATCAAACTGATTGATTGATAATTGTTAAGTAATATCAGATGTCCCAGAAACTATAATAATAATAAAATAAAATAAAGGAATTGTTTGGCATTATAACCCTCTTGCTGACAGATCAACAAGAGGATCGATACAACTCTCATATCTGTACTATAACTAGAAAAGCAATCGGAGAGCACAGACCTCCACCAAGCAGCTGATGTCCACCCATATTGTGATTTCCACAACAACAAAATCCTGGATCCAGATGGTAATCCAGAACAATCATCTGTTCCTTGTCCCATTATCAACATTTCCTGCAAAATTTCATCAAAATCCATTCATAACTTTTCAAGTTATCTTGCAACAGACAGACAGATAAACAAAACACCGGCAAAAACATAACTTCCACTTGGCAGAGGCAAAAACAGATGGAGCAGCAGATTAGCTTAGTACAGACAGAAACAGGGACATAGTTTCCATCAAAACTGAAACTTGTCTTTCATATACTTTATCTAAAGGTTAAAAAAACAAAAACGGAAATTCCTGTTTAAATTCATGACCTCTGGAGGTGTTTGTGGGCGGATGGTGTTAACCTTGGACAGAGTGAGGACAACTGTTTCCCCTGTTCCCCTACCAAGACAGATGGCATTCAGATGTTATCTCAATGTTAATACGCTGCTTTAAATGCTAAAGACTATTAACATAAGAAATCCAGACAGGCAGCTTCTCTAATTTGCATGAAATCCATCATCATATATGAGAACACTATATATAACCCACCTGTCATCTGTTCATGTCAGTGTTCAGTTGGCAGCTTGTTCAGACCTGTTCCTTCCCCACACCGAGTCAGCAGAGATGACGCTGACCTGATCAGACCTCCTGTGCAGAATTAATATTTAACACGAGCGGTCAGACTGACCAGTCTGGCTAAATAAATGTTAAATGAACAAGATAAATAAAATATATTTGTACTTTATAGGAACAAAGAACACATTGTTTATTAAATGGAAACATGTCAGCTGCTCTCTCAACCTGAATACAGACTACTAAAACTTATTTTAACTGTTTGGATCACACGTTCTTCTTCCTGTTTTGTTTTAATAACACCACAGAGGTAAAAAACAAGAGCAGCAGCTTCAAAGAAACACCATTCCATTACAAATTCACCTACTGGATCTCGGCTGTTGAATTAAATAACGTCTGTCAAACTTTTCCGAAGATTAGAAAAGAAACCATGACCACCGTCAGCTTGTTCAATTAATTCAGAGGGGAATTTTCCAAACAACAGAAGATCACACAAACTTTGAACAGAGGAAATGTTTTTTAAAGAACGAACCAATATATATATATACTTTTTTAAAGGTTTATTTTTGGCTTTTCACCTTTATTCGATAGGAGAGTGGATAGAGTCGGAAACAGGATAGAGTGGGGAAGGACACGCGGTAAACGCCCGAGGTCGGACTCAAACCCGGGTCAGCCGCTACGTCTCTGCATGTGGGTCACGCGACATAAGCATTAGGCTATCGGGGTGCCCAGAACTAACCAATATTTAATCCATGCTGACACACTATCCAACTATTTAAGTAATAAGAATGACATGTACCAGCATGTAATAATAATTATAACTTTATTTGTATAGCACCCTTCATACAAGGTTTGCAGCTCAAAGCGCTTTACAACAAGGAAACATCCGCAATATTACAAAGTACACTTAAAACATTAACAATAAATTATATTCACGGTTCTTTCATGCGCTTCACTGAATGTGGCAAAAATTATGTATTTGAAGTAAATTTAATTTATGAAGGTAACACATTTTGAGAGTGGTTCAGCCTTGGCTGAGGTTTGAGCTCTAGATGCTTGATAATTTTCAGATAATTTAAGAGCAAAATTGCTTTTTTTCCACAATGGCAGTTATTTATTGTGCAAGTATTTTGGACAGTATCTGATTTATAGTAACAGAGACTGACTTGAATCATCTTTTACTCCCCTGGTGTTTTTGCCCAAACAAAAAACCTGAACAGCCACAGACTTCTTTCCTAGATTGTATTTGACAACAAAAATAGATGGGATTCCCAGACAAAAAAAATCTTCTCAGTCTGTGGTTCTTCATGCATATCTGTTTGAAGGTCATTCAAATAATTTGTTTCATAGCAGGCATAGTAATATTGTGCAATCAGAATTCATTGTGACCGTGTGAACAATCTGTTCTATTTTAGCAACTCATTTGATTTACAAATTGGCTGACTGCATGCTGTCCCTGTGGCAAGCCGGCTTTCTTCTCACCTCCTCAGTCCCCAGTGGTGGAATGACTTTCCACCACACTTTGAACAACAAAGTCACTTCTTATACATCATCCATACATGAATTGAATAGTCTCCGTTAAAAACGCTTCATTTCCCCTGATTCCCTCAGCCGCATCTTGGTCTGCCAAATCTTCATTGTCTGCCTGTTCGGTATCTGAGTTTGTCCTTGTCTTTTTAATACTGGTGCAAAAACACTCAAAGTAACACTGGCAGAATAAAAATCAGTGCATGCAGAAACAGAAACAAATTTATGAAGGTGGCTTTGGGAGAGGTTTTTCTACAAGTAAATAATTTGCCAAACTGATATCAGCACTCTTTCTGCAAATATTATTCATGCCTCTTCCTATTCTTTGGAAACAATACTGAGCTGTTTCTTTTCTATTTCAGATTCAGATACTTTTAGTTTAGCTGTTTAATCCTTTCCTAACACCATCAAGTGGGTGGATGTGCATACAGTATGCCTTTTATTTACTTTGCTGATAGGAGATATTTGTTTTGCTTTGCATAAAAATAAGCATATCCAAATGTCCATGTGTCTTCTAGCTTGCAGTAGTCAGCTGAATCACTTACAAAACCAAAGCACAGGGCACTCAAGATAAACATAATATTGCATACTAAGTCTAGGTAACCTGCACACTCGAGTGGTTATTTTTATAATAATGTTATTGAACAAACCTGTTAACTTTAGGTCATTTATAGTATTTATAGTATTATTAATTCATATAAGAATTTTCTCAATCTGTGTCACCATAATTAGGTACTGATTCACGTTATGATGATATCAAAACATGCTTAGATTTGTAATTTACATTTAAAAGGATGGGTTTGTATTTTATTCAAGTTTATCTTTAATGTCCCTGTCCAGTTTTCATCTCTGTGAATCAGTGTTACACATTTATATTTTTTCTTCCATAAAAAGTAATCCCTTCTTGCCTTAAAATGGTTTAGATGTAACCCTACACTGTTGCTTCCTCTAAAGTGTGCAGATCTATGAATTCAAATCAATTTCAATTCGATTTTATTTATATAGCGCATATTTACTACATATGTCATCACAGCTTATCATCATAAGGAAGAACAGAAAACAGAAAACCCAGCAAGCAGTCCGCGATGGTGGGAAGGAACCAAAAAAACCCTAGGATGGGAGGGGGGAAAAACCTCAGACAGAACCAGGCTCAGGGAGGGCGGCCATCTGCTTCAACCGGTTGGGTTGGGAGTGGGGATGAGGGGGGAGGGGATAGTAGGAGAGGTTGGGGTGGGGATGGCAGGACAGCAGGTGGTGAGGCCAGCGGCTGCAGATCAGGGACGTGGAGCTCCAGATCCAGAGACATCCACGGAGAGAACAAGCACAGAACACAGAAGTTCGGGGGAAACATAGGTTAGTGATATGTAATGATGATATATAACAGTATAGAGAAAGGAGAGGAGAGGAGCCCAGTGCATCATGTGAATCCCCCAGCAGTCTAAACCTATAGCAGCATAACTAAGGAACAACTCAGGTGATCCTGAGCAGCCCTAACTATAAGCTTTTTCAGTTTCACAATCTAATAAAAATGTTTACGGATGTCAAAATATTTCATCTTATCCAGAGTAACCAAAGTAAAAGTGCTTAACATGGAGAAATTGCTGGAAGGTGATATTGTGGTGGAAGCATCTTGTTCTGTCCAATCAGCAGCCTAAAACCTGAAGATACTCAGTCTACACTGATATAAACT
>OMNN01099914.1:12990-34209 GCA_900302755.1 Chromis chromis | reverse complement strand
AAAAATAAAAAAAAAAAAAAAAAAAAAAAAATTCTACTGGTCTCCAGAAGCAAAATAGGAAAATAGGAAAAAGTTAACCTCAATAATCAATGTACTTAAGACCCTCCCTAGTAAAAAACATAAAAACAAAAAACATCAATCCCCCAAAACGTCAACAGAACAGATATGTTTATACTAATTTGAAAAGTAACACCCTTAAATGAACAAACTGTAAATTATAATTCTCTCACTTTCTTAATTTCTCTTTTCAAACAGCACCGTCTCCCTCAGAGCAGCGACTCTTCTCATCATTATCCCTCCCTGCCTCTTTGAGTGAGACCTGTGCCAAAGAAGATGAATCCAACACACAAACATTTGACAACCAAAGAGAATCTGAGGTGTCTGCTCTTCAACATGGTGAAGATTTGGACATACATGATACAAGATGGCCATCTGAGAGGGAGCCGGACATTCTGTACAGCAGCGACACAGAACAGACAACAGAAGGGAAACACGCTGACAGTATTCCTGATGTTCACATTGAGGAGGAATACGATGAAGGCGATACAGCCGCCTCAGAAACTCCCTCTACATCTGCAGAGAGTCCTGTAACGTCAAATCCTATGATTGGACCTCCTAGACAGAGAGTTGCACACAAATGCAGTCAGTGTGGGAAGTGCTACATTTACCGTTACGAACTCCTGGAGCATCAGAGGCTGCACACTGGAGAAAACCCTTATAAGTGCTCTCAGTGTGGAAAAGCCTTCAGGAGGACCTCTGATCTGTCATCCCACAGACGAACACAGTGCACAAAAGCAGCTTATATCTGCATCAAATGTGGGAAAAGCTTTCAGTGTATGCAGGACAAATTTAGACACCAGTGTGTTCAGATTGTCCAGAGGTTTGACTGTTCTCAGTGCGGAAAAAGCTTTAAGAAAATGTACCTGCTGGGGAAGCATGAGCAGACCCACAACCAGATCCGTGTTTTCACATGCAGACAGTGTGGGGAGGTTTATCCCAGTATGAGTGAGCTCAGGACCCATCAGAAGATTCATCCTCTGGAGCTGTCCAACCAGTGCAAGCAGTGCGGGAAATTTTTCGCCACCACCGGGTCTTTGACTGCTCACGAGCTTCGCCACAGACAGCAGAAAACACAGATTTGCGTACGTTGTGGCAAAGCCTTCAAGAACAAACACGACCTGAACCTTCACATGCGTAGTCACACGGGCGAGAGGCCTTTCCAGTGTACGTACTGCGGCAAACGTTTCTCCGTGTCGGGAAATCTGAACATACACATAAGAACTCATACGGGAGAGAAACCGTATCTGTGCTCCGACTGCGGCAAAGCGTTCATCTCGGCCGGCGAGCTGCAGATACACCGACGCACCCACACGGGGGAAAAACCCTACAAATGCTCTGTGTGTGGGAGGGGGTTCACCATGGCGAGCAAACTGACACTTCATATGCGTGTTCACACCGGGGAACGCCCTTATGTGTGCTCCGAATGCGGGAAAGGCTTTTCACGGGGCAGTGAACTGAAAAAACACACCATGAACCACACGGGGGTTCGACCGTACGCCTGTCAGCTGTGTGCAAAGGCTTACACCTGCCTCAACCACCTGAAGAGACATTTAAAAACTCACAGTGTAGTCCAAACCGAGACACTCTGATTCCATAGGTTCCCTTTGACATTTTTCACATGATTATTGTATTTATACAACTACCCTGTACTGACTGTGGTGTTGGCTTTGTGCACTGTGTAATCGGTTTCATACTTACCCTCTCTTGTTGCAGAAACTGTTGATTTACTGACTCATTCCTTTCTCTAAGGGGGTGTACTACGATGTGAGATTAATGGGTGAGCAAGTATTTTAAGCCTAAAGTCAGTTTTCAGTGTCATGAAGGTGGCTCTCTTTATACCTGCTAGGTCAACATGGTAACTGATGCTGCACAGCTGCCCTGATCTGGAGGAGGTTCTGTTCAGGGTTTGGGATTTAAATCGGCTATTAGAAGTTCCACTCTTCCACCAGCTCTTTTTCTGAATATATTCTCTATGAGTGATACAGATTCTAAAGCTAAGCTGACATTATATCTGCAGACGTGTTGAGCTGTGCGTCAGTAACACCACTAAACAAACAGCATTGCAAACTGTACGCGTCTCACTGCCACACGAAAGTACAAGCATTCAGTTTGTGAGGCAGAAAATGTATAAATATGTTTGGTCCTGATTTGCTGTCGAGTTCATTTTGCACAGTTGGTATTGCAGCTAATACAACACAGATTAGAAAATTGATTTGTCTGTCGTCATTTATCACAGAGAATATTCAATCAATAACACAAACTAAAGTGACTTTCATATTATTTTGTGACATTCTCAGACCTAAAAGCACATCTTCAGTAGTGTTTAAATAAAGGAAGTTTGAAGTTTCTGAGCTCTAAAGTGCAGCTGTCGTATTATAAATAAGCAGTGCACTGAGTGCTGATAGAAATATATTAACTTACACAGTTAACAATTTTCTGCCGGCACTAAGGGCGGCTGATTCTCAGGTGGTAGAGCGGGTTGTCCACTGATGGCAAGGTTGGCGGTTCGATCCCCGGCCCCTCCACATGCCGAAGTGTCCTTGGGCAAGACACTGAACCCCAAGTTGCTCCCAATGGCAGGCAGGCACCTTGCATGGAAGTCTGTCGCCATTGGTGTGTGAATGGGTAAATGAGAAACACATTGTAAAGCGCTTTGAGTACCATGAAGGTAGAAAGGAGCTATATAAGTGCAGACCTTTTTTTTTTTTTTTAATCCTTTATTTAACCAGGTAAAAACTCATTGAGATTTAAAAACCTCTTTTTCAAGAGTGACCTGGCCAAGACGGCAGCATAAATTTACTAATTTCTTGCATCATTTGCAGTAACAGATCTACTGTGATACATTTTTACATTCCTTATAGCTCTCCACTGTAACATGTTCCTCTTGACTGAATTAGGTGGCATGTGATAGATCCATTTTGTGTGGAAGAAGAGTTAAATGGCGCATCATACGCCCTCTTCTATCGGAGCCCACACAGAGCCTCGTGAAGAAAGCCTGGATTAAGAAAGATGTTGAGCCAACTAAGGCAAAGAGAGCCTGGCTATCTCAATCTTTGCTTCGTAGTGCACCCCTTTGCTTTGTCAGATGTGTTTTCATTGTAAACTCTAAAATTTAAGTGCATCTTTTGGGCCTGACATCCAAGTGTGATATTTTTGTATTCTAAAAAATGTAAGTTAAAATGATCTCTGAGAAAACATTTTTGTTCTGTATTAAGTATTTCTGCTGTTACCATTATTTACCAGTGTTAAATATTAAATATTCCCAACATTTACACCACAGAGTTACCCTACATACTCCAGCATGAAATGTTCTGCAGAGATCTTGCACAATGTCAGCATTCATATATTAGAATCAGAATCAGTTTTATTGCAAAGTAGGTTTTGACATGAGGAATTTGATTTGGTGTTTGCTGCAAAAAAGTAAACACTAACAAGTAGAAAATTTAATCAAGGGTAAAATATTAAATAAAAAGCGAGTGTTACGGGTTAAATAAGTTATGAGACATAAGTATGTGGAGCAACTTAAAGTCAATATAAATTAATTTTATAAATGTATCATGAAGAAATACAAATATTTACAATATTATTTAAGTATTATCAGATATTAAAATAACATATCCAAGCATTTTGTGGTAATATTATATATTTATCTAGATAATTAATTCTAGATAATTTGGAAGAAAATACTGTTTATCAAGTTTACTTTTCAGATTTAGTCGCTGGGTCGTCCGGAGGGGCGGTGCGTCTGATTTGGACAGTAGAGTGAATAGGGATCGGTTTATGCGGGCTGCTCCGTGAGGCAAAACGAACGCCTCCGTTTCAAACTGACAGTGACTGGGCCAACGCTCCCCATAATGAACAACGTGTTTCAGGAAGAAGTTGGCGCCTGAAGCCTCGTATTCAGTTAGCTAGCACGCTAACCGAAACTATGAAACATATTCCGTTATATTAAATTTCCTTCCCAGCGTTGTTTAAGAGTTTCAAAATGAACGACATGGGTATGTATTAACATGTGCAGCTCGACAACATTTTGTGTTTTCGCTCTTGCTAGCTGAGCAGCTAAAGCGAAGGATTACTCGCGGCAACAGGCCTCGACTAATCCCTGGAACAAGAATTGTTTTTCCCACTAATAAGCCGGTTTTACCAGGCAGCACCAGCGGCCTTGCGGCTAGTATGGTAGCATAAGCTAACACTGAGCCTTGGGCACAAACAGTAACGACAGCTCGTATTTAAAACAGCTTTTCTGTGTTGGAATAGGGTTTTATGATTATCAAATGCAATACAACTTGGGCGTTTTAACGGACAGTCAAGAATACACATTTTAATTTGAAATAAAGTGACTGTGATGCTAACAGTTAGCCGCTTGCGAATGTTCACGGTTCACGTCTCATCTGTAAACTGGCACCTCCTTGTCATTTGTGCAGAGTTTAGCTTAAAACCACTGAACGTGTTTGCATCAGCGTGTCAGGATTAACCCAACGATTCGTGCTAGAAACATGAAAAGAGGGGCTCAAGCCTGCACACAAACCTGGTCCCTGATATGAGGGCATCATGTAGTGCTATATTTATGCAGCTGGTGCATCACAGGGATGGATAGTAGGAAAAGTGAACAAGCTGCTGACCTCAGTGAGTGGACTGACTTAAAAGTGAGAGGCTGTACTGGTAACTAAAGCATTTCCAGTCTCCTATCAGCACTCCAGTTCATTCACCGTATTCCTAAGCATATATTTGTAAATTAAAAAATCTGTAATATGAACAGCTATTTGTGTAAATAACTTATTCATCCATTCAAACTACACAAAGGACATTTCTTCAGAGTCAGAACAAAGCATCTTTAATATTATTGATGAACTCTGGGCCACCGTAGTGTACAGGATTCTCATGCTGCTTTTAAGTTTGTTTGGCTCAGTCTCATTTCTCTTTGAAGAATTCAGCGTTCCCCTGTCCTCTCTGGCTCTCCTGGTCCCACCGCTACGTCTGATGTCTGCAGTGATGTGGGAAGTGGTGCGCCAGAGGAACATAAAGCACTACGGGAAACTGGAGGAGTTTGTGTCCATGGTCACAGATGCAGTTCCTGAACTGATGAGCAAAAGAGAAGGGAGGTTGCTCTCACTGGGCCTGAGGGCGAGGGTAAGTGAAATGAGTGGCACTGTCATGGATATGGCACAGTGGAAATCGCGATCCAGGATAATCGGCGATTGTCCTGGATCGCGATTTCTACTGTGCCATATACAAGAGAACCAACAAGAAGGTGTCGGGGAAACATTACAATCACAAATTACATTTCTTCTAGACAACTCTGGAACTGCTGCGTTCTGAACACCCTGAAGATCTCAAGGCTGTTGAGACCCACCTTAACCGAATCCGATCTTCTTGCATTGAGGAGGTAAGTGATGCGAATAACGAGGCTAAAATGTTGATTAATTAACTGGTCCCACCTTGTTAAATGTTAGGATTTTCTGCATTTTAGTCTTTAAATGAGGGTAAATTGGGTTTTTGACGACTGGTCAGGCAAAAGAAACAATATGAAACCATCCTCTTAGGCCCCGTCCACACGAAGCCAAAACGCTTATAGTTTCAAAAACGTTCTTCATAAAGACGGAGCTGTTTCAGTAAATGTGTCCGTCCACACGAATTCCCTTGATACGTATGAAAATGATGTAAAACACATGCAAGGCCTGTTGGTGGCGCTGTGACGGCGTAACGGAAACTGGCGGCAGGACTTCAGGCATGCGCAGAAATCTGTATACGATGTAAACATAGAACATGGCGGCGACAAGTACGAGTGGACAAGCTTTTCTTTCTTTTTTTTCATTTTCTGAGTTTGGCGCACGCACGTTTATCGAGAGGTGGAGCTATGACGCAAGCGTGTCAGAAAAAGAAGCAGACAGGGCGTAACAACGGTGCCTCGTAAACGGCGTTTTGAGATCTTTGCACTCTGGGACCTAGGTTCAGAAATTATCGTTTTCAGACCCCCAAAACGCCGGCTTCGTGTGGATGATACACGGGTTTGATGAACTATGTGTGCGTTTAGGCCTGGGCTCGTCTTCATGTGAATGGGGCCTAAGGGCCTAAGTCTCTGGGAGATTGTCACTATTTTCTGACATTTTATGAACAAATTGTTGAATTCATTAAACAAGAAAAAGAATCAGCAGATTATACATTGATGAAAATACTCATTATTTGCAGACCTGACCAGATGTTTAATGTTTCGTTGCCCTGAAGTCATCTGACTGTCTTGTTTTGTAAACCAGACAAATGATCCAGTAATTGAAGCACCAGAAGCAAACTTTATGAAGCTGGTTCAAGGCCTCATTGAAGACACCGATGGCAGGGAACACTTTCTCAAGGTAAAGATAATGTTTTAACCATTCTTGAAATCTGTTTTTAATTACAGTTTTACCTGTCAAAAGAGCTCCAGATTTACTTTTCTATCTAATCTAACTTCCTTCTCTGCATTTGACCCATCCTATTCAAAGTTAATCTTAACTATACATACTAGGAGCAGTGAGCTGCCTGGGTTAAGTGCCTTGCTCAAGGGCCCAACAGTGGCCGCAGTGGGGGTTCAATCCTCTGACTTTCTGATCAGAAGCCCAAAGGCTTAACCTGTTGCACCACCACTGCCCCCCCCCTTTTTACACAGGTTGCACTGGTGCACCTACCTTTGTCATTTAGGTGGTGCACCCAAACTTTTGCTGCGTCCTTTAGTACCAAATAATATATTCAAAGTGTTATCTTTTTTCTCAGTTCCCATACACACTGGTAACTTCTGAACACATTTTGTAAGTGATTGTACACAGGAATAAAGGATGTATTTTCTTTGGTTATACCAGGTGTTTTAAATTGTATTATCATTTTTGAAGCCTTACTGCTTGGCTTTGCTGCTGCCTGTTGCTCAAATGCTCCAGTAAGGGGGGCAGGGATTCTCTCAAGGACATTGTGCTTTTTTAACGTTTGAATTCGTAACGTCGATGCTCCAACATCAAAAGCACTGTTAACAGCCATGCTTTTGCTGGGCTCTTTTAAATAAATGCAATGCACAATGTCCTCCATTTTAACATGTCTGTGTTTCCCACTCGTTGAGAATTTAGTTGTGGTGGTGGATAGTGTGACGTGACTGATTTGTATGCAGAGACTCATGCAGTGTAGAGGGGCAGAATGTAATCCGGGTTGTTTTCTGAAGCTACAATTTAAAGATGTCCCTTAAATGCCTCACATGCATTGGTAGAGACTACGAGGCAGCTGTGCACAGAGAAGCCTCTAGTCTTCTCTCAGTTAGGGCCAGTGGTGGCCTAGTGGTTTGTGAAGCAAACTTGTAACCGGTGGGTCGCCGGTTTGAGTCCCTGGACTTTCAAGAGGTTGAGGTGGGAAAGTGAGAGTGACCGCTTGTCCCAGTCACCACCACTGTGGGCCCTTGAGCAAGGCCCTTAACCCCTGACTGCTCCCCGGGCGCTGCACCGCGGCAGCCCACTGCTCCTAGTATGTATAGTTAAGGTTAACTTTGAATAGGATGGGTCAAATGCAGAGAAGGATTTTCCTCAAGGGGATCAATAAAGGTAAGATTATTATTACTATTATTATTAGTTGCTGCAGCACAGCAGCTCTGACACGTGTGGCCAAAAACTAGTTTGAAAAGAGAAAAATAAGGTGTTTTCATATTATATTACCAGTTAAAACCAAGTGATTTTGTCTACCAGTACAGACTGCTCAGAAACACACAGACCTGGTAGTGTCAGGTGCACCAGTGCAACCAATGAAAATGTTTAGTTGTACCTGACAGATTTTTGGTTGCATGTGCTACTAAAATGGTCACATACTGGATCCGTAGTGAAAATGAAAATGCTGATACCATAAAAATAATGTTCTGTGCTGATGGTGTAAGGCTGTCTTTTATTTTTGAAACCTTACAGAATGTGTTCCCTGTGGAGTATGGCCCAGACTTTGACACAGCACTTGAGACTCTGGTTTGTGAATTCTTCACAAGACTAGAAGAGCTGCTGCCTATTCCAGACTTCAAACAGGTATGGAGATAATCATTAATAATCAATTAAATAAAGAAAACAAATAATACCTCTTTCAACTTGTTATTCAAATTAGTTTTTTTTGTGCATCTGTGTTACAGACTGCATCCTGGATCAGTGCTGCCCCCTCTGTCCTAGAGGAGTACATGCAGTGTGTCTCGAACGGAGACGACCTCAAATTCCTTCTCCAGAGCAAACAGTGCCATGGGAAGCTGGCAAAGAGCAGCATTGGTATGTTTGCATGTTTTTTAAAAACACAATGCAGTGTTTTAATTAACGTGTAAAAATGTATTAACATTTTTTTCCATATATTTTCTCTCCAGCTCCATTTCAGTCAGATGATCTTCTGATTCCCTCTCTGTCTCTCCCTCCATCTCTGGAAGTGGCCATCGCTTCCCACCCAAGTGCTTGTGATGATGAAAATAACGACGTCCCTCAGATTGTCATGTTTGACGAAGAACTGTCTACAAACCCTTCTACTTCAACTGACTTCCCCGAATCGCCCAAAAGAACTGATATCACCTCATCTCCTCGCAGGAGACAGCAGTCAGGAATCCATAAATGCCCAGAGTGTGACAAATGTTTCAAGCATCACTCTGTCCTCATTGAACACCAGAGAGTCCACAGCGGTCTGCAGCCCTACAACTGCTCTGAGTGTGGGAGGGCTTTCAGAACAGCCACTCTGCTGGCAGGTCACAGGTTGCGGAAATGCAAAAATGCTGCGTATCTGTGTATTAAATGTGGGAACAGTTTTCCAACCTCACTGGACAAATTCAGACACCACTGCCCAAAACGAGGGCGCAACTATGACTGTGGGCACTGTGGGAAGAGGTTTCCAAAGTCCAGCAGCCTAAAGGAACACCTGCTAACTCATGTTCAAAGCCGCCTGTTCAAATGCAGCCATTGCGGAGTAGGTTTTTCAGGAATTGGTGACCTAAAGTATCATCAGCAAGTCGATCATGATAAACCTTATCAGTGTAAGCAATGTGGAAAGAGCTTTATCTCCTCAAAGAGTCTGACCAAGCATGAACAGCGGCATGAAGAGGTTGGTGAAATGGAGACTGCAAAATTAATGAGTGGAGGTAAACATAGAAAAATTGGTTCAGGTCATCGGACTTCCTCTTCATCTCTGTCCTCCAGGAAAACGGGTATCAAAGGTGTTTATTCACGAGGAAGAGTCACCCACAACTGTCCGCTGTGTGGCAGGAGCTTCAAGTATCGTTTTGAGTTTCTCGAACACCAGAGGTTCCACACGGCGGTGAAGCCTTACAAATGCTCTCAGTGTGGTAAAGCCTTCCGCACAGAGGCACACCTGTCAGGACACAGAAAGAGAAAGTGCAAAAATGCTGCTCACATTTGCACCAAGTGTGGCTGTCAGTTCAGGTCTCTGCACGAACGCGTCAGACACCAGTGTGTGCAGCTGCTGACAAAATACGAGTGTTCTCATTGCGGAAAGACTTTCAAGATGGCTCACCTGCTGAGGAACCATCAGATGAGCGACCATCAGCTTCCCTACAGCCCCAACCATCGCTTCAGGTGCAGGTACTGTGACGAGACCTTCCCCGGCATCAGCGAGCTCAAGTACCATCAGAGGGTTGACCACGAGAAACCCTATCAGTGTCAGGAATGCGGCAAGTGTTTCCTGTCTGAAAAATGTCTGGCCAATCACGAGCTCCGGCACAATGATGACAGACCAGAAAGCTGCCTGGTCTGTGGTCGCGGCTTCAGAAACAGATACGATTTGAAGCAGCATATGCGCACTCACACTGGAGAGCGACCTTACCAGTGCACTCACTGCTCACAGTGCTTCTCCACAGCAGGAGGACTCAGGAGTCACACCAGGGTTCACACAGGAGAGAAGCCACATGTTTGCCCAGACTGCGGGAAGGCTTTCTCCCAGATGGGTGCAATGCGAACCCACAGGCTCACCCATACAGGAGAGAGGCCATTCAAGTGCACAGTGTGTGGTAAAGGGTTTACAATGGCACACAAAGTGACGGTTCACATGCGTGTGCATACAGGAGAGCGGCCGTACGTGTGCTCTCAGTGTGGGAAAGCCTTCTCAGACGGAAGTGTGTTGAAGCAGCACATGCTGAATCACTCAGGGGTGAGACCATACCACTGCCAGATCTGTCCCAAGACCTACACCTGTCTGAACCACCTGAGGAGGCACCTAAAGAGCCACTCAAACATGAACTGAGTCAGGCATGAAGGCAAACTGGAGCAGAATCTATTAACAGTATAGACCTAGACTGAAACGCTTCTTTGACGGAGAATGGTTACTAAAATTTCAAAGGACCAACTAAACTTAGCAATACAGAATATAGTGTGAAGCTGTACGGTTACTGTTGAGCCTGAGGTGATAACATGAATTTCCTCTTCATTGTGCAGTAAGTGTAATCATAACATACATTTGTCAAAGACTATGACAACCAGCACAAACAAATGGTTCTTCTCCCTCATTCCTCACCACACTTTTCTTTTTACTTGTAAACCAGTTTCTTATGCATGAACTCATTTGGATGTTATGGTGGATATTATTTTACTGAGCTCTCTCAGATTCACAAAGGAGAATATTTGTCTGAACTACCTTTGCAGTCCCTTGTAATAGGTTCTGCAATACCTTTGAGTGTTTCCTGCATTTGCTTTGATCCATAGAGAAAGGCTGAGCTGTATTATGAAGCATCAGAGAACAGCTGGTTGGGACCACAGCAGGAGGCATTGCCACCTGCAAAAGCACAAGTCTGTCCTGTTGTGATTATAAAGATAACCAGAGGAGCTAGGTCAGCCAGCTCTTTTACCGACTGCTGCCAAGGCTTATTGAGACAGACTGTAGCTGTGATTACGACTGTAACCATGGGTGTATTTTAATTGTTGGGTTTCTTGTTGAGACACATTAGTTTATAATGGGTGTAGCTCTAACTACATGCAGCAGCTATGTGTGTGCTGTGCAGTGAATTGACATGGTTTTGCTGACTGAGGATTATATTGAAGTCAATGTCTAACAAACATGTCTGACATAAACAGCAGATTCAAATCCCGTGTGCCTTAACAAGGCTGTCTTTGGCTAATATTCGAGCCTTTCTCTGATTAAAATCTTTTTCTTTTTTTTTTACCTTGTTAAGATCCCATATGGTGTTTTTTAATATGCTGGGACCACATCGTGGGCAGTCAATGCCACGGCTGAGCATTTTTCTTATTGAAACTGCAGTGTACAGATGATGGTCTCAAAAACACAGATTCAGACTTCTGAGCGTTCATATGTAACATACCTAGAGAACCAATCCTGTCAGCTTGTAGGGCGGAGCTTTCAGTACTGTTATTTTTCACAATCTGTCTGGTTCCAGCATGTATGGTTGAAATACGTTAATATTACAACTTGCCATTGTGTAGCATAGAGTTTGAGCCGCAGCAAGTGAGGAATATGCTTCATAGATCCACATATTTTAAAGCAGTGGTTCTCAACTGGTGGGTCGGGACCCAAAAGTTGGTCGCGAAGCCATTTTTAGAGGGTTGCAGGAGCATGCCAACCCCCTGAAAAAGTAGTGGTATAAAGTCTTTTATTTTAAAGGACGTGTTTCTTATGACACATTTTGCTTTCAATAGCAGGATATTTAGTGGTGGTGACACCAGTAGTTGCCCACTATTAACCTCTAGATGTGGCTCTGCCAGCTTATTGGAGAAATGTATGCTAAAACGTGCCAAAAATAAACCAAAATGTGCTCAGAATCTGTCAAAATGGGACAAAATATGACCAAAACTTGGCAAAAGTGTCCAAATATACCAAACTGAGCAAAAAATAAGCCAAAATTTTCCCAAGCTGTATCAAAAGACGTTGAGACTACACCCAAATAAACCTTAGTTTGTTAACAGGAACAGCAAACTTCAAAAATTTGGGTCGTGACCGTTATTAATAGAGACATCGTGGGTCCTGAGGCTGTACCAGTTGAGAACCACTGTTTTAAACAATGCAAAGGTGTAGAGTTATCTCTTGGCCATTTTAAGGCAGGAAGGGGTTATTTTAATGTAAAAAAAAAAAAAAAAGCTAAACATGTAACTTTGATACAGTTTTTCAACGTTACCAACAGTAGACAAGAGAGGGGCTTTAATATGAGCAGTAAAGAGAAGTTAGACTTTAGTAGTTGTAGTCCAAACAGTAACCATATCCAACAGCAACTGTGCTCACAGCCAGCGACTGGATACTGTCGTAGCTCAGCCTTTTGAAAGCAGAAATAAACAATAGATGCATCATGTAAAGTGTCACATCATCCCTTATTTCAGTACTATCTATAAATCATTTCCCTAAAGTGGTAGCATAATAAAACTGGTCTGGACCAACACACCAACTCCTCATAAAGATCAGAGGAATGCAAATGTAGTTCAGAAAGCTTTTCCACTGTGACCCTTAGTGGGCTCTGTATCACTTAAAACACATACTGTATGTTCAGAAGCTGTAATATTGGTGAAATATATATTTTTGAAAGTAACAGAAGTGAAGTCTCTGTAAATATGCTGGATGACAATATTGTGAGAGGTTAAAAAGCTTGATGCCATTTATTTCAACATGACGTTACTTTATTCCTTTAGGCCTTTCATAACCTCACCGTGGTTTGCAAGGTTTGTGAGTTTCAAATTAAACTACCTTGGTTACTCTTTGCACATGTGTTTATTTATCAGAGAAAAACCTCAGGAAGAGCTCTCAGAATCGGTGTGGTCAGTATTAGGCATTACATTTACTAACAATAAAAGAGGGATTCACTAGATGGCAGCAGGCGACCACATTAACCACTTTTCTTTTGCTCTGCTTGTTCTCTGCTCTGTCAGGCACTGCTGATTTATTCACTGCTTTTTTCCAGGAATTTTTGAAGGAAGCAATCAAATATTTGCTCTACTGCAGATTGGAGGAACTGAAGAGATATTCCAGCAGACTTACAGATTAATGAGCGACAAATACTGCGGAAGTTAATCTGGCCCATTTCCTGTCATTAGCTTTCTTTGGCGTGGTTTGGAATCTTGATTGACTTGCAATTTCCTCATGTTTTGACTGGTGCCTTTCAGTATCTGGAGCGTTGTAAGCAATGATAAAGAGCGCTCACCACATTTTTTAAATGTATCTTTTTGCACGGTACCAACTGCAGCCTGTAGTTCGTTTAGCTAACGAACATAAGAGCTTGATTTCTGTTCCCAGAGCTGCGTGTGTTATAGCTTCACTGTAATGAGATCATGAGTCCGATTGAGATTAATCTCTTCCATCTGTGCTGACTTTCATGTTTTCACTGGAAAAGCGAAGCTGTGTTTTTCTACCCTCAGTTTCTCCCCTTGTTCCACGCTTGTGTTTCATCTCATCCATAATCACTTATGCATAGCAACCTTTGAGTCATTTTCTGTAAAACAAACCCATCTCTCTGCCATTCACATGGAAGTGCAACCACAGGAGATGAATGCTTGTTAAATGTTGCAAGACTGGAGACCCTGGCTGCGCTGAGCAGTATTTCTTCTCTCTGACTCAGAAATGCTACTAATCTTCTCCTCTGAACATCAGGATTCTGTGGAAACTCAACAGGCTGTGCCCAGGACATTACACAGAGCCTCTCAGCTTTAGGAAGTATGCGCATTCGTGGCCTTATCTTGAACTTGTAATGACTTCTCAGCGAGATAATACGACAATCTGAGCTCCACCTGCCGGCTTTAATGCAGAGAAAACACCGAAAAAGAAACAAAATCTCCCAAATAACCTTTAAATCTGAGCTGCTTTCCTAATGCATTCCATAGGAGGTTTATGGACAAATGTATTCCTGATGAAGGCTGCTATTGAGACATCTCTAAATGCATGCATCACAATTTATACAGAGCTTGGACGCACAGCTGCCAAAAATCCAGCAGATTTACTATGAGAGCTTGCTAATAAACACAGATCATTACCAGATGTCCCCCTTCTCTCGTCCTCAATTCTCCTCTCCTGCCTTCTTTCCTTCCCTTCCCTCCCTGACACAGTGATCTCAGTGGAAAATCTGAGTCCAGGCCAGACCTTCCCTACACTCCAATACACACACATGTGTATATCCACAGCAACGGTGCAACATCCACCCACACCAACACCTTGCCAAATGAACACCCCTCGCCCCACACTGCGCCCCCATAACTCTTTCCAAAGTCTTTTCCAAAGTCAGCCCACACGGAGCGCTAGATGGCACTGTGTCTCTTCCTGCAGTGGAGGAAAAAGGGAGTCCAGATCTCCCCCCGACCTCACCTCTCCTCCCCTCTCCTACACCCTCCAGTTCTTGCTTTTATGTTCAGGTCAGGTCTGGAGCCAAAGTGAACCAGATGTATTAAAACTCCACCCACTCCATCTTCCACAGAAGAGGGGGAGAGATTTTCTTTTACAGAAAGTGAATACAAAATGCTTCCAATATGTGAGTCAGCTGCTTTTCATTAAGGCCTGATGAAATTACTTCAGTGTGCGTCTACTCAGAGTTGCATTTCTTGATTTTTGCATTTCATATCTGAAGAAGTAGCTGCAAAAGTAGAACGAAAACATGAAAATCCATCCCTGATTTCTCATCGCACATGTTCTAAAACCATTGATTTAACACCAGTATAACTTTCTTGCAAATGAAAAAAATAAAACAAAGAAATTACGCACAGAAGGCTCAGTTTATTGTTTATTCCTGTGAGCATCCTCCACGTCCCTGTGGATTCCTTTTAAGGAAGTGTGTATGTCTTAGGTTTAGTATAAACTTTTTGGCCTGTGCGTGCTCTGGTGAACAGACACTCATCCTCTTCAGAGAAAGTCCTATGAACTCCTCCTCCTTCTTCCTCCTCTCCTCCTCCTCCTTCTCCACCGTGCGCTCTGGTCCTCCTCTGCGCGCTCTGGGTCTCGCCTCGGACAAACTGCGGCGGAGCGCTGGATCACCAAAAGTTCGCCGAATCGGTGTAGAGGTACCGGACTCAGGTACCGGACTTGGGTGCCGGAGAGGTTCGGTGTTGGTCATTTCTTTTTTTAGTTTCTAAGTGTTTTTTCGCAGTTGAACCATGGAGACTCTCAGAGTACTCCTTGCGCTGCTGTGCGTTTTCCTGGCTGGAGCGCAAGTCCAGAAAAACGGAGCCAAGTTTTGGGGTGAGTTTGCTGAGAATATTCCGCACTTCGTGAACAAATGTCTCTGCTATCTGGCGTTTTGACTCGCTATGCTTCATGTAAAAGTGGTCGAATGTACTGAGGAGGTGTGCTGAAAGAGCAACCTTTAAATGTCTTTGGGTTTAATGCTTTCTGAGGAACTACAAATGAGCAGAGATGCAGCTGTATATAAGATGGTGACACTATCCTGATCCACCTTGAGCAGGCCCAGCTCTGGTTTGGTCCAACAGTTGTATTTGTAGGTCTGTAGGTTTTGTGTGTAAAGCTGATTAAGATGTGTGATGCCAAAGTTGAAGGCACCTCAGGACACCTCAGACCCCGCCCCTTCAGGTGAGCTCTAGTACAGGTGTATCTGCTGACAATCAGTAGAGGTTTTGCATCTGTCACAAGTCTACCTGTATAAATCTGACTGATCAGGAGGATGAACACCATGACACCCAGTGTGATGCAGCTTAGTCTAACTGCCTGCAGGCCTCCACTGCTGCAGTAGTCACACCTGTGCTGAAACTTCACCTTGATTGTAAACATATACATTTAAGGAGCAGATAGATGTACCCGAAATTGTGTGGATCATTAAGTGATTTACAGTGGATTATAATATTTGCTGACACCCATCCCTCTGTGTTTGTTTTCTGCAGACTGTCCTGTCGACCTTTTCTTCGTCCTGGATACATCTGAGAGTGTGGCCCTCAGACGGACGCCTACCGAGTTTTACATTGACCAGATCAAAGGATTCACCAATCGCTTCATAGATGAACTCAAGGAAATGTAAGACACAAACACACACTTGCAGTGATGGAAGAGTGATTCAGATCTTTTACGCCATTACTTCAAATGAACCATCTTAAACTCTTATGATGCTGCAATGATGTACAGGTGCACTCTGGGACACTGTGACATCACTGGTGGGTGGAGCTACAGGTTACATGTGTGACCACACCCAACTACTAGTGGTGGAAGAAGTATTCACATCCTTCATTTAAGTAAAAGTACCAATACAGCAAAATAAAAATGCTCCATTACAAGTGAAATGTTTTGCATGAAAATTCCCATTTAGGTAAAAGTATGTGAGTATTAGCAGCAAAATGTAGTTAAAGTATTAAAGTAAAAGTACTGGTTTGGTCCCCGAAATTATTCATACACCTGGTAAATTTTGACTTAATGTTACTTTATTCAACCAACAAGTTTTTTCTTGATTGGAAATGACACAGGCGTCTCCCAGAAGATAATAAGACGATGTATAAGAGGCATCATTGTGGAAAAAATATTTCTCAGCTTTTATTTACATTTGAACAAAAAGTGGCATGGTAAATTTACCAGGGGTATGAATAATTTCGGGATTGACTGTAATATTATATAGGACATGATTAGATTATTAATAGTGACACATCAGTGTGTCTGCAGCACGTTACTGTTGGAGCTGGTAAACTACTTTATATACAGTTTTATATACAGCAAACAGCAGATAAATCCATCTGTTTTCAGTTTTTACACTTTTTGTCTGATCTTTGATTTTTGCTAAGAAACCTCATTATTTGAACATTTATTGAAATTAAACCATGTGAGAAAAATCACTATTTCGGGGGGCTGTTAACAAATCATAGACATCTAACATGTGACCCGACTACACACTGGATTTGTAATAAGTCAAAAAGGTTGGAAAATACTAGTTTTCATTGTGAAAGATCGTCATTTTAAAAATAACTGAAGTTGTTGGATAAATGTAGTTGAGTAGGTAAGTACAGCATTTTCCTCTAAAATGAAGTAGAGTGAAGGTATAACGTAACATAAGATGGAAATACTCTAGTAAAGTATGAATATATCACAATTTTACTGAAGTACAATATTTGAATGTACTTCTACCCATCGCTGATGTTGGCTGTGGTGTGAAGTGAAAAGGTTTTAAAGGTTAAAAGTGCTCACTGTGCTCCTGTTAGTGTCATAATAAGTCATAATGATAAGTTTAATTGATACTCAAGCATCAAGCTGTCTGATGAATCTTTAATTATTTGTCTCTGAAATATAGTGGAGTAGATGTTTAGAGAAAAGGCATGCAATGACATATTTACGTTGTGTTTATGTTACACTCTGCTTCTCCAGACGCCACAAATGTGATCGCGTCCTGACGTGGAACTCAGGAGCGTTACACTACAGTGACGACGTCATCCTCGTGCGAGAGCTCGGTCCCATGGCCACTGACCGGGAAGACCTAAAGCGAAAAATCGAAACCATCGATTACATCGGAAAGGGCACCTACACCGACTGCGCCATCAAGAGGGGCCTCGCTGAGCTGCTAGTTGGGTAACATTAACACACATACACTTTGGCTGAGGAAATACTGAGCACAGCGGTTTCTGAGTGTTTGTGTCTGTTTGCATACAGCGGCTCCCACTACCATGAGAACAAGTACATCGTGGTCGTGACTGACGGCCATCCTATCACTGGTTACAAAGAGCCGTGTGGAGGCGTGCAGGAGGCTGCTAATGAGGCCAAACAACATGGAGTCAAAGTGTTTGCTGTCGCCGTCTCACCTGACCAGGAGGTACAAAATACACACACACACACACACACACATACACTTTTACCCTTGTCCTGATAACATTCCCGAGCCCACAACCCAAACTTGTTGAGACTAACCAGCACAATTTGTTGGAATATGAAATATTGAAAGTAATACCAACTTTTGACATTTAAAACCATGTTGCTAGGCCATTTTCTGTCATGATATCTTGATATAGTATTTACACACTCAGATGAACATTGACAGTTGTTTGGTTTCTCTCTATACTGGCTGTGAGTAGTTTATTCTTCATGTAACTAAAAGGTAAAAGATGGTGGAGAAAATGTCTAGTCTTAGGTTCAGGTTATAGGACCAGTCCTATGCAAAAATGCATTACAAACACAAAGAAATGTCACACTAAGCAGACTTTATCTATGGATAATACCCACTGATCTGGCTAACTCATGTTGCTGATGCCATACAAGCTTAAGGACTTAAACCCACTTCTAACCCAGAATACTTAGCCTGCAAACATCCTTCAGTGTCTGTCTGTATACAATCCTGCTGACACTGTAAACTCAGCTGTGTTCAGTGACTCTAGCTGTGTGTCCACTGGGGCTGGACAAATATAGACAATATTATTGAAATTGCAATGTGGCTAAGTTCAAGAGCTGCAGTTTTATGATGAAAGTAAAACGTGTCATAACAGACCACTATAATTGAAGCATTGTAGTGCTGCAGAGATTTATTTAAGTCTTAAATGTTGTTCAATCAAGTTAAGCAAATTTAAGATGAGGTCAAATTAAGTAGAAGCTGAAAAGTACAACGATTACACAGAAATGTAGAGAAGATTCTACAGGGCTTTAAAACATGCATTTCTGTGTTTTCATATGGATTGCTGCTAAAAACAAGAATAATCTTTGAACTCTGTGGTGTGCAGGACAGGCCATCTATATGCCAATTTTATGCCAGATGAATCCAGTGACTGAATGATGGATTTAACAACCCTTAAGAAGCTCCTTCCACTCTGACTAAATACTTCTATCAGTCCAGTATTACATACATTAGGTGCATCTTTCAGACTTGTAGGTAAAGATGTATTTTCTCTCATCAGGACACCAGACTGTCCCTCATTGCCACAGATCTTAACTACAGACAGAACTTCACTGCTGCAGATCACGACCACAAATCCTCCAAGATCGAAACCATCCAAACCATCATCAATATGATCGTAAGTATCCTCTTCTTCTCTTCTCTTCTCTTCTCTTCTCTTCTCTTCTCTTCTCTTCTCTTCTCTTCTCTTCTCTTCTCTTCTCTTCTCTTCTCTTCTCTCTCCTGTATACATTTAGATTTCAAACTAACCTCTATTTTGTTTCCTTTCTTTTCAGACAAACGAGACCAAGGATGTGGTACGTCTTCTTTAAGATGCCTTTTTTAAGGAAAATAATTTTCAATTTGCATTAAATGTGAAGTAAAAGGTAGCTGCATAGTAACTGTATAAAATCTATGTTTAGACTGACGGATTACTGATGATTCTGTTTATTAACGCAGTCATCTCAAAAACACATTTGTTTAGGAGGAGTTTTGCTGATGCTGCTGGATTTAGCTCACATAGTTGCACACTAGCTGAATGTCACAACTTTAGAATGTTTACAGAACGGCTTTCTCCTCTAAACAGTTTTTCCGACTGTGTAGCTACTAGAGTCGAGTATTTAGAGTGATAAATCCAACTAAAATGTAAACAGATGCTTACGGAGGTATGATTTTGGTCCCTACCTTCCTCTTGTTCTGTCTCAGTCGCTGGTTCGGTCTTCTTAGTGATTGTCTCTGCTGACATGTAAACCCTGCTAAACTCTCACAAACTCAGGAAACAAGGAGGGGTCACTCAGGACACACAAAAAGCCGAAAGAACAACACAAGAGGCTAATTAAGATTGCTGCGATAATCACAGTTTTGGCTGCTTACAATAGTTTTGTCTTTAAAGGACCCATATCATGCACATTTGCAGGTTTCTAATTTTGTTTTTGGGGTCGACTAGAACATGTTTACACGCTTCAGTGTTCAAAAACACATTCAAAATCACTGCTACAGCAGCTTCGCTTATCCTTTGTCAACTGAAACACTTTAGGCCTCCTCCTGAAAAGCCCAGTTTGCTCTGATTGGTCAGCTGGTCCGATGAAAGCGAGGCAGCGATGGTTTCTACTGTAACCTCAGATCTATAAGTACAGGAATGTAGCTCTAGTGAGGAAATGATCGCGAACTGCAGAACAGCTGCTGGTTCTTTGTTTGAATGCATGTTAAATTAGCTGCTCTGTAGGTGTTATGCAAATGTGTGACATGATGACATCAATATGTAACGTAAGAAAAGCCTTAGGCCCCGTCCACACAAAGCCAAAATGCTTATAGTTTCAAAAACGTTCTACATAAAGACGGAGCTGTTTCAGTAAATGTGTCCGTCCACACGAATTCACTTGATACGTCTGAAAACGATCTACATCTAAAACACATGCCACGCCTGTTGGTGGCGCTGTGACGGCGTAACGGAAACAAGCGGAAACTGGCAGCGGGACTTTAGGCATGCGCAGAAATCTGTATACGATGTAAACATAGAACATTGCGGCAGCAAGTACGAGTGGATGACGCAAGCGTGTCAGAAAAAGAAGCGGACAGGACGTAACTTTTTTCAGTAACGGGTAATCTAATTAATTACTATTTCCAGCGTTACAACGCCGTTACCGTTTCCGGCAATTAAACTGGGTGCGTTATAAACTAAAGCTACTCATTTAAGTTTTTGTCATCCGACTTTGCTCTCAGCCACAGGAGCTGCAAAAGGGATGAGGCGGGACAACCACACAAATGATAATGATTGGCAAAGGTAGCGTAAGATTTCACGCTAAACCAATCAGAGGCAGTGTTTCGTTTACACAATCCACGCGCACACAGCGGTCCCACACACAGCTGAGCCAAACTAGCAAAGGTAAAGCTGCAGCGAGTCTGGAGGGAAAGTTGGCGTTTTCAAAATGGAAGTACAGACACTACTTTATTCTCCTTGAGGTAAAAGGCAAGAACGTACATGTGAAGTGTTCATTATGTCCCGGAGCGAAGTGTTTGTCCACGTCCGTTGTAAGCAACTCTAATCTAATGAAGCATCTGTCAACGGCACACGCTTCTACACAACTAGTGGGGCTTTTACTGGTGGCTTGTAGTAACTAGTGGCTTGTAGTAACTAGTGGCTGGTAGTAACTAGGGGCTTGTAGTAACTAGTGGCTGGTAGTAACTGGTGGCTTGTAGTAACTAGTGGCTTGTAGTAACTAGTGGCTTGTAGTAACTGGTGGCTTGTAGTAACTAGTGGCTGGTAGTAACTAGTGGCTGGTAGTAACAAGTGGGGCTTGTAGTAACTAGTGGCTGGTAGTAACTAGTGGCTTGTAGTAACTAGTGGGGCTGGTAGTAACTAGTGGCTTGTAGTAACTAGTGGCTTGTAGTAACTAGTGGCTTGTAGTAAC